>NQII01006000.1:0-140077 GCA_002778355.1 Clitarchus hookeri | reverse complement strand
TATGGTGGGAGAAAGTCATAAATGACAAATGCAAGAGTACAGATGTAAGCACAAATTACTTTTGGTTTTGGATTAATCACCACTGCTATAATTTTCAAATTTTTGTGTACATTAAAACTTAGAAAAAATATATACATATATACATATATACATGTTGTTTTTCACTGATATGAATCTAGAATTTGGCCATCCTTGAGAGATATGAGACTTGATTATTGCAGACATGGGTGAACGTTATGTTAATTTCGTAGTGCTACCAGTTTCGTCACCAACTGGGAATAAGTTGCTTTTTTTTTTAATACAGAGAGGCCCTTCTCGGACGCCAATTTACCCGACTAGCTCGATGTTCTACCCTACAGACAAATGTGACTATGACATTATGTTTCACAATGAGAGCCATGCATGAAAATGTATTATCCACGCCATAGCAAATATGAGTATTCCACGGTCCATTAGTAAAATTCATTAATTTATTTATGCAATATTTTGTATTAAAATTATTTTAACGTAATGGCGTTTTATATGTTAACGTCTATACGTAGTACTTGTTTTAAAACAAGTAAAAAATTGTATTTGCTCGTTTTCATAATTCCTATAATCGCTAACAAATTTAATCACATTCGAACGGTTATCGGCATTGCCCAAAAACTCTTGTTAAGATCATTAGGCTATCAGTCGCCAGCGCTAACAAAATACTTAACTAATAAAGAAATCGATTATTAAGTTAATAATAAATCTAAATGGAAATTTTTTGTATTTTATACACTGCGTTAAATATTGTCGTCAATAGTGCTTTTGAAAAGTTTCATCTTTCTCAGGGCACATATAGTTTGACCTTTAAATAACAAACGGTTTCTTAATTAAAGTTTTTCAAACCTAAACCTATATGAAAATATCTACTCTCAAATGTCGTGGTTTCAAATTAAATTACGATACGGGTGTTGTATAGGTGGCCTAGTAGCGACAGAGTCACTCAACAATAGAAGATGCCACAACTACTTGCACCATTAATTCCATAAAAAGCGGTGAACTAAGTACATCTGACTCACCATGCCATTTAAAAATAATACAGGAATGATAGAATATTAAGCACTAAAAACATGTTCTGTTAAGTGGGGCAAATTTCCATGTGTTGCACACATCGCAAAGCATATACCTACGTACCTCTACTATCCATGTTACCTACAATATTTTCTGGCTGCAACATTTATAGCATCGTTTGCTTCAAATTATTTTATCTTAGCATGTAACAGGAGAAAGTGTTCCTCGAGATTTGCGAAACTCTTTTATTTTTTTTTTACTATAATCTCTATAATTTTCTACANAACAGGAGAAAGTGTTCCTCGAGATTTGCGAAACTCTTTTATTTTTTTTTTACTATAATCTCTATAATTTTCTACAACTTGCCTTTGTCCTTTATTTTATGCTCCCAAAATTACCTCGCACCACTTAGTATAAAAAGCTGCTATATGTTAATGCTGTGTAAAAATTAATATATTTCATAGCTTCCATTTCCGAATCAGGTCCCTACACAATACCTCGCATTTGGAAAATACTAAAACATCACATCTTGTGCATGTGGACAATAACAGGAACAGCAATTCACGTGCGGTATCCGGTTAAATAGGTTCCGACGCTCTGGTCGGTATTCGAACTGTGGACCTTGGATTGTTCTGTCTCCTCTATATTATTTATACAAAAAAAAAGTCTTAAAATATGCATTATGTGCTCCATACACCATGTGTTTGCATGATGTATATTCCAGGAATTTTTACTAATGTGAGGCGAGGGGTTCTTCCATGGAAAACCAGTAATGAGGTTACGGGATTCATCGGACAAGGGATCAAGTGTGTGAAGTAAGTGCATGGTCCATGCCGGAAGTTTGATATTGACGAACACCATTTATCTTGGCGCTGGGGGACATAGGAATTTGAATAACTGAGAAATGAAATTTTTTAAATTATTTTGGCAAACACTAGTTTTTATAATTTTTTAAATATTACTTTTAAATTTTTCACGATTCTGTCTTTAATTTTATTCCACGTTGTGTTGGGTGGAGGTCAAAATTACTCAGGGAAGAGATAAAATCCAAAATGGCCGCCACCCAACCAGAATGACAGAAGAGGGAAAATCCATGCAGGAGAACGATGATCCGCCTGAGCTAGTCCTGCTGTCCACCACTGGTAGTACATCACTCCCAGTGTGATACCAGTTCAAGGATGTCTATTCTGAAGAATTCTTGAGGCTGTGAGTCAATTTTATGCTGAGTGAGTTTCTGCACTTCACGGATGTTAAGAATGAGGGTCCATTTGAAAAATGTATATCATATTGAAAGATTACGGCTTAAAGTATATGGGTGACGACCTCTCAGTGGAAGTTTGGAATACAAATTTGATACTACTGTCTACATGAAGCATATAAATATCATAAAAGTGGATAATTCTCCTAGTTTTTAGAATACGTGTTGGTCTTGATTAGCTACCACACGACACATCCAGGGTTTGATGGTTCGATTACCATTTATGCTAGACTTGCTTATTGGGGTAGTGGTGTGGTGGTTAGACTCCTCGTCTCCCACCTGGGCAAACTGGGCTAAATTTTTGGCTAAGTCGCTCCCGGATTTTTTGCACGTGGGAATCGTGATGGACGATGCCGCTGCGAGTTTTCTCGGGGATCTCCCGTTTCCCCCGCCCTTGAATCTTGGCACTGTTTCATACTCACCTCGTTTCTCCCTCATTGGCTCTCAAGACCTCGATATTAAGAGCCGTCTAAATCTCTCCACTCCACTCCATTACTGGGCGAATATTTGAACGAATATGGCTTAGCTTGCAACATTTTTTTAATGTCCGTGAAGAACTGAAATAGAATAATACATATAAAACAGAAAAGTTATTTGAAGAGGGAGTGGGGAAGTAAGAAGAGTGCAAAATAGTGAAAATAAAGTGCACCGATAGAAAGTGACGAATCTGGGGAGAGTTGGGCACGAAATAGGTTTTGCGTAGCTTCAGTGGCCATGTAATAAAAAGCTGAGGTAAAACCCATTTTAAAGGCCGGAAACGTGGCTGAATAAGTACATATGAGTATATTATGTTACAAATTTAAATATAAGTGCTTATCTTTCATACAGGATTGAAATTTAAAGGACGAAGCTTTGGTGTGAACGGTTTTCGAGATATTGACGAAAGATGGAAATAAAATAGGTATGGGAATGTTGTAAAAGTGAGCTCTAAATATTACCGAGAAGAGTTACTCTACAAAAATTTTAAACTTTAAGCTATAACTGTTTGTACGTGTCACCGCAGCTGAAATTTGACACACGAAAACGTACCCGTCTGGAATTATGCTTCTTCTAAGTGTTATGGTGGGAGAAAGTCATAAATGACAAATGCAAGAGTACAGATGTAAGCACAAATTACTTTTGGTTTTGGATTACTCACCACTGCTATTATTTTCAAATTTTTGTGTACATTAAAACTTAGAAAAAATATATACATATATACGTATATACATGTTGTTTTTCACTGATATTAATCTAGAATTTGGCCATCCTTGAGAGATATGAGACTTGATTATTGCAGACATGGGTGAACGTTATGTTAATTTCGTAGTGCTACCAGTTTCGTCACCAACTGGGAATAAGTTGCTTTTTTTTTTTAATACAGAGAGGCCCTTCTCGGACGCCAATTTACCCGACTAGCTCGATGTTCTACCCTACAGACAAATGTGACTATGACATTATGTTTCACAATGAGAGCCATGCATGAAAATGTATTATCCACGCCATAGCAAATATGAGTATTCCACGGTCCATTAGTAAAATTCATTAATTTATTTATGCAATATTTTGTATTAAAATTATTTTAACGTAATGGCGTTTTATATGTTAACGTCTATACGTAGTACTTGTTTTAAAACAAGTAAAAAATTGTATTTGCTCGTTTTCATAATTCCTATAATCGCTAACAAATTTAATCACATTCGAACGGTTATCGGCATTGCCCAAAAACTCTTGTTAAGATCATTAGGCTATCAGTCGCCAGCGCTAACAAAATACTTAACTAATAAAGAAATCGATTATTAAGTTAATAATAAATCTAAATGGAAGTTTTTTGTATTTTATACACTGCGTTAAATATTGTCGTCAATAGTGCTTTTGAAAAGTTTCATCTTTCTCAGGGCACATATAGTTTGACCTTTAAATAACAAACGGTTTCTTAATTAAAGTTTTCCAAACCTAAACCTATATGAAAATATCTACTCTCAAATGTCGTGGTTTCAAATTAAATTACGATACGGGTGTTGTACACGTCTTGGAGCATTGCAAAGTGTTAACGGTCAGACATTCCTTGAAAGTCAGACAAGATCAGATCAGTCCGCCAGGGAATATTGGCGAAATTCCTCTCTTTGTACGTTAGACACGACGCCCCGTCGAGAAAATGAGATCTCTTTCTCGGCAAGATAAGGAAAGAACGCTCTCTGCGATTCGAGATTTCAAATAACTTTCCGTCGACAAGAAGACCAACGATCCACTTCACAGATATTAAAATATATCTATTAATCAATATATAAAACGACATAAAATTTCTTTTGAAAATCTAAACCTACACACGCATCTGAACAATCTGAAATGGATGGCATTGTATTGTGTTATATTTATTATTTAGCTCTACACTGCATTTTACAGATATATTAAGTAAAAATCCTACCAGATTTTCATAAATGGAAAACGTTAATATACCAAAAATATAACTTCATATTTTTTTCGTAAATGTGACTCACAGCAATGAATATATAAAAAGTGCAATACGCCACTATTTAAAAATATCGCCTTATATAATGCATTGCCAATCACAAGTACAGAAATACACAACAAATGTTATGCGTGTATTTTTCACTGGATCATAATGGGTCTGGAATAACAAGTTCTTTATTAATGGCAAATTGTTGATTCTTTTTTACGAAATATTACGAACACTTTCATTCATAAACAGACACTTAGGATTTAAATATGAGATACTAAAATAAAAAAGTAGTTTCCCTTTAAAGGAATGTGTACTACTTTTAAAAGAAAACGAGCAGCTGAGTAATTGCCGGGAGACTCGGATGTGTCAAACATACGTAAAAACATTTTAGCTGAATTAATTTTGGTTATTTTGTACTGCGTCTATAGGCTGAACCTTTTAATACATGCATATATAACGTTACAGTCCACTTCGATCATTTATATTAATGCTTTGTCACTACAATATCTTACAAAGAAGTGAAATGTTAAAATAATTTTTTCGGAAAAGACGTATTTCATTTAACTTAACAATAAAGATAGGCTAAATAGATTTTTACAAATAAGGCTTCATATATGTTATTATAGTTTCTATAATGGAACTCACAGGGCACACAATATTTTTGTATGATTGATCTTAAATTAAGCTCTACAAACATGTCAAAAATCGTAATTATCGACATATTTAAGTATCCATCAATTGATCGATAAAGAGTTTGGCATGATTTTTGGCCATACACCTGTTTGTCATGCCAAACGCCTATTCGGCCAAATGATTGCTATGCCAGTGGACGTTTGGTTGGACTAAGAGAAATTAGACAGCGAATGCAATTTATGCCAAATGCCTGTTCAGTCATACGACTGTTCAGCCAAACGCGTGTATTGCAAAACGCCTGGTTGGCCAAGCATTTGTTCTGCTAAATGACTAATCTGCCAAACGCCTGTTTTGGCAAAAAGCCTACCAATCCACAGAAATGTTTTGCTAAATTCCTGTAAGACTGAACACCTGTTTTACCAAATATCTGGCAGTGACATAGTAAATAAATTTCCGGCCAAATACCTGTTCGGCTAAATGACATTTCGACCAAATTCCTAGCTCCAAAATATTTATGCTGCTAAAAAAATTTAGTGACGCAAGTTCTTACAGAATAACTGATGTACTACTTCACTGTTTTCATCAACTTCAGCCTAAATTTTGCAAAAAATAAAACAACGCAAATTTGTTAATTTGTGAAGCAAAGTTATATTTACCAATGTGAATACACAATTCTTATTTTCTTAATTTTGAAAATATACTGTTAACTCTACCGGATTTACGGTCTTTTCAAAGTTACGTGTAAGTTGATTTCAAGTGTGTCCAGTAAAATGAGTTATGAAAAATATGCCAGTTATTTTAATAACNGTTGATTTCAAGTGTGTCCAGTAAAATGAGTTATGAAAAATATGCCAGTTATTTTAATAACATTAAATCATTGATATTATTTTAATCTGAAACAGATATTTCTATCCACCCTTATAACAAACTCGGAACCTGTACTGGCGACCGTTAAACTAAGTTTGCATTGCACGAAAAATGTGAAGTGTTATATAAATCAAAGAGGAGGAGTGTAAATGAGCTTCTTAGCTTATTATGAATAAAAACACCAACTAACTCACGGGGAATGTGAAATTTCTGTAATCTGTATCTATAGTTAAGTGAGCAATTGTCCCTGACTTCGGGAATTAGATATGTAATGAGAGCCCACAATAATTTAAATTTTTTCCCAAAAAATCATAAGTTTTATTTCGAAACAGGAAGCAACTTTGCTCTAATTCAGCATTTATTCTAAGTATATATATTATATATACCGTGAATAACTGTCTTAATATCTGTTATTGTTAAAAAAATATTTTGTTCCTACTTTTAATTAAAATTTTATGAATGCCATCAACACATAAAGTATAAGAATAAAAGTAAAAATTAACAATACATAAATAATAAGATTAAAATTTTATTTCTAACAGTTTTTATGGTTTCGGTGAATACGAGTGTGTAAAAGTATACTAAATAAAATTAATTATTTTTTTTTTAAGTCATGGTAGATAATATGTTTAATTTTTGTGAAAAGATAATATGTTGAATATTTGTGAAAAGATAAAATATTATCCTGTAGTAATTTATTGAAAAATTTTTATATTAGCTGTAATTTAAAAAAATTAAAAACTTTCCCGTAATAAAATATTAGATTTTAAATCATATTTTAAAATTTTGAATTAAAATAATGATGTATATATTCTAAACGTGTCCTGTTAAAATTATATCATATTAAAAAGATTTGAAGATAAATAATTGAAGATAAGTTTTATTTACATGTACATGAATTAGAATAAAATGAGTTTTACTCTTAAAATGTTATGAGAATTAATAAATATTTGAGAAGAAAATAAAATTTGTAACGTTTTCTTAAAAACATAAAATACATGATTTTTTTTTTTAAATTTATCTGTAAAAAGGTAATGTTCTATAAATGTGTACATAATTTAATGAACACAAAATAAATTTTACAGCTCTAAGTTAAGATAGAAATACCAATGAAGATATTTATTATTTCACAAAAATAAAATGTGTAAAATTTTATTGTATAAAACACATTTGCTAATTTGCTATCAAGAAAATCGTAGTCATAACATAAACAAACTTATAGCTGAATGGACAAGTCAAATGGCGGGGCACAAAGATCAAATCAAATATGCATTTCCCATTTTAAATACTTAAAATATTACAGTGTAATAGAAAAAAACCTAATCAATGACTACAATTGTTTTGAAAATTGTAAAATTAATGTGTTTTAAATTATTTGTAATTTACTATCATATTGGGAATAAATATAATATTTTAGTCATTATCATATGAAGAAAACACACAATTGATAGCCGTAGTTGAAGAAAATTAAAAAGTTTAATTCAGTGATGATAATTATTAGTTATTATTATTGTACAAATATAACATTTTTTACTTTTAGCTTATTTAATGACCAACATGCCGCAATAAATAAATTATTGAAAATAAAACTATCCACATTGACTGGAAAAACATTTTTCAAACAGATGCATAAACAATTTTTCAAATACTATAAAAGTACTACTAAAATTTTTCCAATTTAAAAATTTTCTGTCAAATAAAAAAATGTATGTATTAGCCCAATTTTTTTACATAGAAAATGTCGAAGAAATAAATATCTAAAACATAATATGTGTCCGACAATAAATAAAATCATGATACTACAAATGTAAGAAATAACTGTAAACAAGCAATTAATTCTAGCAATATTCAAAATTAATTATAAATCAAATCCTTTCAAGGAAAAAAACATTTTGGGTCTTCGAAAGCAAAATGTACCAAGGAAATTAATATACTGTCGAAAGAGTTATACAATTAAATGTGTTTCAGAAAGTAAATAATAATCTAAACAAAGAAATTTAGAAAATATTTTTTATACAAACTAGTTTCAATAAAATTTTATAGCATTTATTTTAAAAGCCTTTAATATAAATGAGGATTTCAAAGCTAGATATTTATGATTATCTTAATTTTAAATCACTCTTAAAGTTGATGTCAATAAATATGATCCATTTAATCATTCTACCTATAGAAATTTCCAACAATTATACGGCAAGGGAAGGAAATAAAAGATTATATGCAAGGATGAAATAAGTTTTACATATTATTTTCAGTGTGTAAATTATCCATAAAATAGTACTCTAGCTAGGGAAAACAATACAAAGTTATTAATTATATTTAATTAAAATGTTAGAAAATATTAAATGGCAAGTAAAACATATTCAACACAAGTCCGAGAAAAATGTTTTAATACAACTATAAAAAAATAATGTTTTATGAGAAAAATATTATAACACATACACATTTCAATAATAAATTATAAAAAATTTACATACATTAATTTACTTACCTATGAGAATAATGCATTAAATTTAAATAAAATTTATTCCAAAAGAAAATTTTCTGTCAAGATACTATATATAACAGAAAAATATTTTCTGATAGAGAAGATAAAAAATATTGATTTGAAAGGAAATTACATAAACATAAAAATTACTCTGTATCGCATGAAATTGTATGACCCGCAATAAAATTAGGAAATTTAAATCACGTATGCATTGTTTAAGGGTTCTTATCATGTACATCAACATTTGGTATGCCGCACAGAAAATTTTATTTCAGAATAATAGATAAACATTACCTTGGCATGCCAGACTGGTAGTTTTAAATCTAAAAAATTCACACAATAATATTTTACATCTTTTTAATTTAGAAAGGTAAATTGTACATTTATAACCACATATTTAAAGAGATACTGTAAAGTTTAAATAAATTATTTTTTTAAACATTCAACTTTATATGTAACAATGTAAAGAAATCAACTTAAAAACATCAATCTGATTTTTATTCACAAATATTTTTTACAATTTCAAATTTTAAAAACGTATTATTGTTTACAGTCAAATATTTTATTTTGAATAATATGATGAATAAGAAAATTCGATATGGTTTAAATTATCCAGTGCAGCATCTTTAAGAAAATGCCATATTTGCAATTCAGTTAGAAATTATATGAGGATATGAAATCTACATTAACTGCTATCAAATTTCAAAATCTTTATCACAATATTTATATTTTTATAAAGCTTCAACTCCAATTAATGTGAGTAAGTGTATAGCAATGTAAAACATTTAAATAAATAAAACATTTTGCCAAAATTTACTATTATATATTAAATTAAGATTTGAGATACATTTAAGTTTACATAATTCCTAATTATAAGTAAAAAATATTCATACGTGAAGTGTATATATATATATATACATATATATAAAGTATGAACTTTCTTGTTAATATTAATAACTCTTGCTTTTAAATAAAATAGATGATTTTATTATCCTGTAAATAAAGTTCGCAAATGAAAAACGTTCGCACATTCAAAACGAAAAACCGCTCTTAAAATGTATTTAGAATCCAAATTTTAAGGAAATTCAACATAATTATTATTATATCATATTTTTGATATCTGCATATATATTTGAACTTTTCAGGTACAATTTGACTAAGACATTTAAATCTGGTCTGAGGTATAAGAGATATTATATTATCATTAGGTGCAATATTAAGAAAATAAACTGAATTTATAAATACGAATTTACTACAAAATAGATTTAGAAAATATATAAGAATTTTTTTACAATGCTGCTATTCACATTATAAAAGAAGTTATTTCAGAGAGAGCAATGACGATAATAAATGTTTGTTTTATTTTATGCATAATATTAAAGCTATTTCTATGTTTAAACTTTTTATAACAGTTCCGATGGCGTACAATTTTCAAAAATTAATCCAGTAGATTCAATAATTGAAGTGAAGTTGGAATAAATTAGTAACAATGATAGATAATTCAATTGAACTAATTTTTCATACAGAATATCAGAAAAGATTTAAAAACCATGTGCAAAATTTACAAGTACACATACGTTATAAATTTAAAACAAGGATTTATGTATAGGATTTTGAGGAATATGATACATTTTATGTAGCTATAACTATTTTTTATCTGTGATCACCAGAACATTATTCTCCACAGTACTTGCAAGTTTATGAAGTTTTGTCGTAAAGACCAAAACCTGTCATGACCTTAAGTATAATATAATAATATATTATTATCATATTATTTAATAAATATTTTCATATATCTTGATGATCGGCATACATCACCAATTTAAATCCAAGTTATTGGAAGACAAGAGCAATGATATGGGACTCTAATTGACAAATATTCATAACTGTCAGTATTAATTTATTGTGACCATATAATATTTATAAAATCACCCCACAATTTTATCTTTTAACTAAAATTAGTGGATTTACTAAAAAGGTTTTTGGAATGAATGGCAAAAAGGCGTTTTTGTAATAATTTAGTAAAACAAAAGTTTATATATAGTCTGTTTTGAAAGTAAACTTTACAATGTGACCAACCAAAATGTGATTGGATTTCAAGCCTCGTTAATATATTCTATGTGAACAAAAGGTACTGATGATTTGAATGTGAACCAGTAGTAAAAGAGGAAAGGTTCGGTGAATCTATTGAAGTAAGTATTTCTTCTGACAATGATGTTTATCGGCCTTCGTCACCGAGTGTGTAAAAAAATTGTGCATCTCGCTTCTGATTTATTCTTATCACCAAGGAGACCTAAAATGCTACAACAATTTTTTTTTAAACCCCGAAGAATTAAAATAGTTTTCTTAAAACATTTCCATCATTTTTACCATTTTTATACGATCAATTTGTTTNTAAACCCCGAAGAATTAAAATAGTTTTCTTAAAACATTTCCATCATTTTTACCATTTTTATACGATCAATTTGTTTTCGTATTTTCATTCATATAACAAACACTACTTTATAATGTGTACATTACTCAGCCGCTCCATCGTAAGCTCATCAACTTCTTGTAGTAGAGTTAGTGTAAATGTAAATTATGTATTGTAAAAGAGATATTGATATGTCGATGGTGCAGCTGATAAAAATACGACCTAGGCCTTGGTTAACCTCCCCATGGTGAAGTAAACATGACCGGTTGATGAGGTGATGTACTTAGAAGATATAGCACATGTGANTTGGTTAACCTCCCCATGGTGAAGTAAACATGACCGGTTGATGAGGTGATGTACTTAGAAGATATAGCACATGTGAGGAATGATGCACATAAAACAATTTTGCCCCATTGCATCTTTCATGTTTGTAGATCATGCATACATCATACTTATTGCTTGATTGCAGATTGTCTGTCTTCAAAAACTGGCACTGAAATAATAACGAAACCGAAAATTTTACCCTGCCGGCTTTGATCGTTTGCAGTAACTGAAATTCGCTAGAACAGAGTTCAATACTTAATTAAAGCGCAATAAGCTTAGATGGCTAGGAATCTTCATAAAATCCGCATTTCATGTCCCGTGCGATGTGTGTATGAAGACTGGATTGTCGAACTAACTGCTGTAATAAAATATTGTCACTGGCAAAAACAATTCTGCTGAAAACCCGGACAATGTCGAATGTGGTGCAGCTGGAGAATCGGATGATACAGCCTAAGAAATGGATGGCAAAGTTGCGAACGAAACTAAGGCAAAAAACTCGGCCAAAGGAGTCAATGCCACGATCGGTGATGAGGCAGTCGAATTCAATAGCTTCTAGGGGGTCGCAATCAGGAAAGTCTCTGATCCCGCCGATACTGATGGTATTACAACCAATGAAGTATATTGTGTTGTAACAACTGTAGGCGATGATGCTTCTGTTTATGGACCCGCTTCCGTATTCTCCGTAATATATATAAACTTATGTAGCCAGTTTCCATTCACGACTGCCCTCAAACTAAGGGTCTTACCATGCCACGATCTCCCATATACTCATTTGAAGCCACTATAACATAATTTGGAATTTGACTTATGAATCTCCTGCCATCACCGTGGACATTGATTAGCCAGCCGTTAAGGGTCATATTATCGTAACCGACAAATCTCATGCTAACATGAGACACCACTTAACAGTCGTTCAGTGACATGTGTAGTTACGTTGCATAAGGTTATGAACATCACTAAACCTGTACCAACCAAAGGAACACTCCAAAATACCTACCAAACCTATCCATGTGAACTAGACTAGCTTACTATAACGACCGACTAGAAAGATCTAGCTTCGAGCACACCGGTTATACCGACTACATCGCCCGACAATTCTGACCATACCGGCGCACTATACCAAGAATCTACAAATTTCTGTATCATAGTAGCTGAAGGAACACTATCTTATCATTTCTTGATCTGTATATACAATTTCTTATCACTTCGGGCAAACAATAGAGAATACAGATAATTATATTACACGAACACGAGGGACACTTTTAAATATACACACTTCTCATATTGGCAGACTGTGTGGCTGAAGACATAAACATTATCTCGGTATCGAAAATTCATTGAACCCCCCTTTTCCACGCATGGGAAGAGATGTGGGTCATAGCTACGTATTTGTGGTCATGAATGGTAACACTTTAAAGCATGAATAATATTAGAGCTCTTCCAAATCGATGTTCAATACTCACCTAAACAAAAATTGAGCTATTCGTTTCATACACAGCTCTAAACATACTTCGCCTGGTCCGAAAAGTCGTATTTGTAACATGAAAGCCGTATTCATCAAAGCCGTTAAGCAAAACTTTAATACCATATTCATACGTAGTTCGTCAACTGCGTTACACAAAGCTAATTTTTTTACACGCTATATAAAAGGGAAATGTTCACATGATATAATAACAGTCATAATCGTATGCATTGTTTTTATTATTTACAATGCAGTTAGATAATCGTGCCATTATTTGTTTTGTACTATGAACATATAAATGACTTTTGCCTTTTCAGTGACATTCTTGATGCATTCACACTTGTTTTGTGTGGCACAAATGCCTGCGAATTCCGACATGACACTCGTCCTAGAACTTGTCCACCTCTTTCTTGTTAGTGGGCGAGAAGAGTTTGTATGTCGTGGGTTAACTTTATTTGTCGAACTCATTAAAGGTACAGTGCCACGGTGGCTGAGCGGTTAGCCTGCTCGCCTTTCACCATGGTGAACCGGGTTAAATCCCCGGTCTGGTTATTCCCGGATTTTCATATGTGGGAATTGTGCCGGAAGATGCCACTGGTTGGTGGGTTTTCTCGGGGATCTCTGTTTTCCCCCACACTCTCATTTCGGCGCTGCTCCATACTCACCTCAATTACCCTCATCGGCTCTCAAGACCTCGTTGCTAAGATACGCTAAAATCTCTTTACTTACTCACTCGCTGAAGAATCAGATGCCTACGAGCAATGTCATCATTGATTACACTACCCAACAAAAATAAATTCTGTCTTTCCTGGTTCTAAATAGCCAATTCTTACTAATGTTTGGTCGAAAAAAACGAATATGTAAATTAAATTTCTTTATTAGCTCTTGTTTTCAAGAAACACAACAGCCCACTGGAGAAAGACACACAACAGCCCACACATCGATTTAAAGGTAAATTGAAGAAGAAAAAAATTATTGTGTTATTAATATAATACAATAGGCCATGTTTCATTAAAAAATGTTAATTTTTCAGAAAGCAGCGGTTGTTTTTAGCCTATTCCTGTGAACGTTTCCTTTATGATTGCCTCTTGTACGTCAAAGCCGAAGCATCACTTGTAATAGTCCAGCAGTAGTCAGCGAGCATTGACTCATCCCAACGACCCTGATATCTTCGTTCCATTGCAGAGATACCTTGGTGAAACCTTCTACCATGCTCATCGTTTACAGCTCCACAGTTTTCAGCGAAAAAATTAATATGGTAGTGGAGGAAATGAAGTTTCAGAGACATATTGCATCCATGGTCACGGAAATTTTGTAGGGAGTTCTTTCACCAACGGTTGGTAGTTCTCGTATTTTCTGTTGCCTAGAAATCCTCGGACACGCCTTTAAAGGTTTCCCATGCTGCTTTCTCTTTCCCCTCCAAAATTTTATCAAAAGCAGCGTCCTACATTATTGTGCGTATATGAGGANTCTCTTTCCCCTCCAAAATTTTATCAAAAGCAGCGTCCTTCATTATTGTGCGTATATGAGGGCCCACAAAGATTCCCATCCTTAACCTTCGCTTCACTCAATCTTGGGAATTTCGCTCTAAGGTATTGGAAAACCTCTCCATCCTTGTTCATGGCTTTCACGAAGTTCTTCGTTATTCCCAGCTTAATGTGCAGAGGTGGAAGCAGAATGTTATTTGAATCTACTAGAGGCTCATTTTGGACATTCCTCTCCCCGGGATTTAGATTTCTTGAAGGCCATTTGTATTTTATGTACTGAGATTTTCTATCTCGACTGTCCCACAAACACAGAAACCAGCAGTACAGGGTATAGCCTAACTGCATTCCCAGGAGTAAAGCAATAACTTTCAAGTCACCACAAATCTGCCATTTATACTCCTCGTATTTTATTGACACTAGAAGTAATTTCACATTCCCGTAACTTTCCTTCATGTGAACGGAATGTCCAATGCAAATCGCAGGAAGAAGGTTACTGTTGTGTAGTATGACTGCTTTCAAACTAAAATTGGAAGAGTCTATAATCGTTCTTCTCTTACTTGGATTATGAGTTATATTCAGGGAATTCATCAAGCTGTTGACATCAATACAAGCAACCACATGATCTTTCTACTCAAAGAAATGAAGAAGATTCTGGTGACGAGTACTATACTCTGTGATCTTGACTTCTGGTTGGAGTAGATGCCATTGCTTCAGTCTTGATGCCAGAAGCTCTGCTTCCTCCTTTGGTAAGTCAAGTTCTCTTACGAGATCAGTCAATTCTGTCTGATTTTGTCTGTGAAGCTCATTCAATTCTTCTGCCTCGAAATCTGGGTCGTGGGAAGCCCCAGGTCTAACGACTTCTTCTTCTTTAGCATCATCATCTTCAATCTCATAATTTTGAGGTGGTTCAGGAATTGGCAGATTAGCTGAGTGAGGAACAGGCCGAATAGCAGATGGAATGCAGGGATACTGTACCGATTCTTTATTTTTTGTTGTCCAACCTCGATTCATGTGGGGTGTCATGCAGAAATAACAATTGTCGACATGGTTTGTTGCCTCACAACAAACCTTGGGTACAGCAAACTCCATTGCTCGTTTCTTTCCACTCAGCCACACTCTCAGTCTCACTGAGCAAGAGTTACAACAAACATGTGGGGTCCACGATTTATCCTGGTCACCTACCTTCATACCGAAGTAATGGAAGTAAACTGTCTTTACAAGTGAGCTGATGGTTCGCTTCTGGGCTTCAAAAGTAATTTCACCACAGACGTAACAAAAGTTGTTGACGGCATTAACACACTTCCGTGGTATTCTGATCTGAAAGCAGAAAATTGAAAATTTTAGTGATCTGTTTGAGTGATTAATTCTAAAATAACAAGTTTTTATTTAAAAAAATTATTATTAAATCGTAATTTGATTTTAAATCGTTAAATTTTTTATTAAATTTTTTAATTTTTGTATTTAAAAGCCCATATTTTTCTGAAAAAAATAAAAACGATACCATGATTGTTAATATACATCCACTACACCCGGCTGAAATTGCAAGCGCATATGATCAAAATTTCAGAAATCGTAATTGAAATATAGCATCAAAACAGCAATTTTCACTGGTTTAAAACTCCAAAGTGGCCTTAAACATTTGAAACTTGATTCAAAAGGTCAAACAGAGTGATGGACACCGTCAAATGGACTGATACAGTTAATATAGTTAAATTGCTTACCTTCGGTTGTAAGGCGAATAATCGAGAATGTCACTTGAATCGTGCACTGTTGTCTTTTTCTCGTTCTACTGACGCTCTCACCCGTTCAAAAGACGGTCGGTCCCAAGGGAGGGACTTCCATATGCCGAGGAAAATTACGTCAAAAAGATTCTACGCAGGAGTGCCAACTTTCGAACATTCGATTTCCCACAAACCAGCAATAGTGAGATTTCCAAGTTGGTTCTTATCTTGAAAACAAGAACTAATCTCAACTTTTTATGGTGATTTTCGTGTTTAACGGGACAAATTACTTCGGAAGTAACTATTTTTGAGCCCGAAACATTTTTGGTGTTGGGTAGTGTTATCTATGTTCTGACACAAGGGCATGGGGTCTCAGGCACCAGACACCATTAATGCTTTGTAATTAGAGTCGGTCGGCAACCATATTGGATCTGGGTAACCTTGACCGTGAACTATGAACTTGACGTTGACCCCATTCCTGTGACCTTGGAACTACCTTAAACCCAAAATACTTTAAAATAACAATATCCACAAAAATTGCATAAAAAATAAAAAAGTTTTTCACAAAAATTAAAAAATATTTAAAAAGTTATTTTAAAAAATACATGAAGGAGGTTAGGGGTTTAATGACAGGCGGATCAACTAAGCTACCGACACGACCTACCCTCGCCAGGTAGGCCAGTGTCCACCTCGTCAGCCAAGTTAGATGTCGCTGACCCTGACCCATAACATTGACCCAATTCCCATAACCCTGAATACGAAAAATTCCCAAAAAAGTCAAAAGTCCCAAACAAATTTCAAAAAATTGGCTCAATTTACTAAAAAAACTCTTGACACTCAACTCAGGACTTAAGCACGACTCAAGACCCAAGATTCAAAACCCAAGACTCAAAACCCAAGACCCAAAAATCCAGACACAAGACCCAAGACTCAAAACTCAAGACCCAAAACTCAAGACCCAAAACTCAAGACCCAAAACTCAAGACCCAAACTTCCAGACATAACACTCAACACTCAAGACCCAAGATTCAGGAATAAAGACTCGATGCTCAAGACTCAATACTGAAAAGCCAATATTTAAGACCCAAAATAACTGACTCAAGACAAACCCAATATTCAAAACCCAAGCCTCAATATTCAAAACACAAAATTCAGGACCCTTGACTCAATTGTTAATACTCAAGACCCTGGACTCANAACCCAAGCCTCAATATTCAAAACACAAAATTCAGGACCCTTGACTCAATTGTTAATACTCAAGACCCTGGACTCAAGACCCTTAACTCAAGACCTTTGACTCAAGACTCAGGACACTTGATCCAATACCCTCGACCATTAACCTAGAATACGAAAAAATCNACTCAAGACCTTTGACTCAAGACTCAGGACACTTGATCCAATACCCTCGACCATTAACCTAGAATACGAAAAAATCCTGAAGTTCTAAATATTTCCTAAAAATTTAAAAGAATATAAAAAAATTATAAAAAAATTAATATAAAAATTTCAATTATTTAAAAAAGTATAAATAAAATTGGTTATTGTACAACATTTATAAAAAAAATACATTTCCGGAATTTTCCTTACCACTATGTCGAACAAACGACTGACCATCACCAATTTTTCTCATCTGGTTAATTAGTTGGTTCTCCTACATACCCTCCACCAATATTTCTCATTGGATGATTAGTTGTGCTTTCTTCATACCGTAAAGTGTTTTTTATTGGTTTATTACTCACGCTTGTTCGACCCGCGACCAATATTTTTCACTGATTAAATAGTCGACAGGCCTCCACCTCCCTCGCCTAGGCTCATTCCTTCGTATGCAGCTATCTTGTTTTTTTTTTGGTTGTAATTTGTGTTAATTTTCAACACCTCGGTGATGCTACTGTATTAATTATGGATTTATTTGCCAGAAGTGGTGTCGATTTAGCTATCATGTTGTTTGTTGACCTTGACCTTAGCCCAGTGACATTGAACTCAAAAAATCGAGAAAAATCTCAGTACATACTCAATTACTAGCTGGCCACACCAAGGGGCCATAATGACTAACAATATAAATTTTACGACTGACTGCACACAAGACCGACTCTACCCGAAACTGACTCCACCCAAGACCTATTCCAACCAAGACNAATTTTACGACTGACTGCACACAAGACCGACTCTACCCGAAACTGACTCCACCCAAGACCTATTCCAACCAAGACCTATTCCAACCAAGACCGACTCCACTAACGACTAACTCCACCCAAGTCTACCTCAACCCAAGTCTAACTCCACCCAAGTATAATTCCACCAAAGTCTAACTCCTCCCAAGTCTACCTGCAGCCAAGACTAATTCCATCCAAGACGAACACCCCCCAAGTCTGGTTCCTGACGAGACTGGCATAGCGCGAGACTAACATGTGACTAGACCAGTTTCTGCAAAACTGGCAAGACCAAAAGACAATACTGGCCTGCCATACTACCCACCAATACAATCAAACGATTATGGAAAATCTAGAAATATCTCCTAATAAGAGTATAATAAAAACCCTCTTCGCAAAAAATCTTCGCAGAATCTTAGCAAAACATTTTTACCACAGTCGTCCGTACCACAGGGTCATACAAACTTAAAAATGCAACTCTCCAAACTAACTGACCAAACCAACCAACAAGTTGCATAACATTCGTCAAAAATATTCCGATCATTTCATTCGTTCACCATGTAAAAAAAACATTTTAAACGACTCGAGCAAGGCATAATACAACAAACGAAACTATAGCCCTACTACTGGATATACTTACATAAATTTGATCTAAAAGAGACACTCAATTGATTGTGTACACCACTGAATTAATAAGTCTTTTAGAGAAGCAGAAGGGGCTTTACAAGAAATGAAACACACATTACTACACTGGAGAGCCAAAAAAACTGGCACACCTGCCTAATATCGTGTAGTGCCCCCGCGAGCACGCAGAAGTGCCGCAAGACGACGTGGCATGGACTCGACTAATGTCTGAAGGTATGCAGGAGGCAATTCACACCATAAATCCTGCAGGGCAGTCCACAAATCCATAGGAGTGCGAGGCGGTGGAGATCTCTTCTGAACAACACGTTGCAAGGCATCACAAATATGCTCAATAATGTTCATGTCTGGTGATTTAGGTGGCCAATGGAAGTGCCACTTGGTAGCAACTCTCGACGTGTGGGGTGTCGCATTGTCCTGCTGGAATTGTCCACGTCCGTCGGAATGCACAATGGACATGAATAAGGGCAGGTGATCAGACAGGATGCTTATGTATCTGTCACCTGTCAGAGTCGTATCTAGACATATCAGGGGTCCCATTTCACGCCAACTGCACACGCACCATACCATGATAGAGCCTCCACCAGCTTGAACAGCCCATGTTGACATGTAGGGTCTATAGATTCATGAGGATGTCTCCATACCCGTACACGTCCATTCGCCCATTGCAAATGGAAACGAGACTTATAAGACCAGGCACCCTTTTTTCCAGTCATCAACAGTCCAATGGCGATGTTGGTGGGCCCAGGCGAGGCGCAAAGCTTTGTGTCGTGCAGTCAACAACAGTACACGAGTTGGCCTTCGGCTCCGAAAGTTCATATCAATGATGAACCGTTAAATAGTTCGCACGCTGGCTGTTGTTGATGCCCCAGCATTCAAATTTGTGTTAATTTCAGGAAGGGTTCCACATCTCTCACTTTTAATGATTCTTGTCAGTAGTCGTTTGTCCCGTTCGCTTACGATCTTTTTCTGGCCGCAGAGATGTCTAAGATTTGATGTTTTACCGGATTCCCGATATTCACGGTAAACTAGTGAAATGTTCGATCGCGAAAATTCAGATGTTATCGCTACCTCAGAGATGCTATGTCCCATCTCTCGTGCGCTGATTATAACAACATGTTTAAACTCACTTAAATCTTGATAACCTGCCATCGTAGCAGCAGTAACCGTTCTAGCAACTTTTCTAGACGCTTGTTGTCTTACAAAGGAGCTGCCGACCGCATCGCATTACTCTGATTGGTTCCATACCTCCTTTTATTTGCATACGCACCACTATTCAAGTTTTTTTGGCTCTTCAGTGTATATACAAAAATTTTGATTATTTACTTAATACAATATATACATTCTATCTTTCTAAGTTTTTTGAAATTTTCTCTTCACATTTATCAGACGTTTGCAGATCAGAGAGACTAGCCAATAGTCTCATATGATATAACCTCAATTCTTCAGTTCATCGATGATTAAAAATATCTTAACAATGCATGAGTCATCCCCGCGTTTTTGCAGGTCAGTCAAATGTCTGAGTATATAGATATGTTCATTCTTATCTTCGGGAAATATGAAACAATTGTTTTTGGCGCCTTATGCCTTCTTCACAAAACTTGTCGAAGGAAACTCGTTGATGAAATGTGTAGGAACATTGAGAGAATCATAATCCTCCCCATCAGATATTTCATCAACTCTGTTTTCATTGTCATTATCATCAATGCTGTTTCATGATCGTCTTCACCTCATATTTAATCCTCAATATCAAGTTTAGTTTTCTTAACAGGGGTCGCACAGTTGTTAAAAGTATTTAAAGCCGACCAAATTTTTTTCTAAGGTTTGTCGATTTCACGCGAACAACTTGCAATGGAGCAGTTCACACATACCGACTCTACCAAACATCCTAGGTCTCTCATTTCATCATAAGCATTATCTGTTTCTTTATAAAAATCTATTGAGTTAGTACCCATTGATGCAGCAGGGGGTATTGACAACATCACTTTCTGGCTCTTAAAAACGAATCCTTGCAATTTTTTACGTGGTTCTTCTTTATATAAACTTGCATAAACTGGTAGTGCCCATAGTCACAATGATTCTTCATGCGAAAATGTCTTCTTGTACTGATGGTTCTTTAATGTCGCCGAGCATGGCAGCTTTTGCTGAAGATCTTTTCACAGAATCAACACTGTTTTACATGTAATTTTCCAGCAGTGGGAGAACGTGCGTCCATAAAAGTAAGTTCTACAGTAGACTTCGTATTATCATTGGCTTGCATCATCTTCATGAAAAAATCGGTGCCCTTTCTACAGTCTCAATATGTGTATATACTTGGCCTAGCTATTTCTTTATGTATATATATATTTACTAACAAACTTCATTAGTGAGATTTGAGTGTTTCATGCCTCTATTCGACCAGATATTTTATCCAGTTTATAACATTACCATGCAGTTAATTTTTAAACAGTTTCTTCTGGACCATTTTTTGCTCAGCTTGAATGCATTGTCACACTTAAAGCAGACAACTGACTCTTGCCAGACCGAGCCTTCACAAGTTTAACCCCTCAATGATCCCTAATGAACTCTAAATGGCCCTAAATAAAGCCAAAATTACCCTTAATGAGTCTTGATGACCCATAATGACCAATAAATTACAACTAAAGGACACATATGACACCATAAGACCCCAGATGACTCCTAAAGACCCCAGATGACCCTTATTTACCATATGACCACTAAATTACCCATAAATTAGTCATAATGACCCATCATGACGACTAAATTAACCATAACGGCCCATATTGACCCCTAAATACCCATAAATTATGCCTTTATAAATTCTAATGGCCTTAATAACCCATAATTGCCCATTAATTATCCATAATGACCCATTAATGACCCATTAAAAACCCATAATTAACCAAATGTCCCATAAATGACCCAAATTATACATAAATGACTTATAATAACCTATAATGTTACAAAAATGTCCATAATGGCCCATAAATGACGCATAATTGCCCATAAATAACCCATAATTACCCCCTGATTGTGGTTTATGGTCTGGTAAGAGTGGTGTGGTAAGAGTGGTGGGGTAAGAGTGGTGAGGTAAGAGTGATGTGGTAAGAGGGGTGTGAAGTGTGGTGCTAAGTGCAGTGTTAAGTGCGGTGCTGATTGTGGTGCATGTTGTGATGAATATGGTGGCGAATGTGTTGCTGATTGTAATGCTTATTATGGTGCTAATTGTGATTTGTGTGGTGTTGATTGTGATGCATATGGTGCTGATTGTGGTACATGTGGTGCTGATTGTGTGTGTGTGTGGTGTGTGTGTGGGTTCGGTCTGGTTAAGGGTTGTCTGGCAGGTGTCAGTGGTCAGCTTTAAGTGTGGCCATGACTTCAAGCTGAGCGAAGAACTTGTCTGGAAGAAACTGTTGAAAATATAACTGCATGATAAGGTGATCAGGGAACTATATAAAATGTGTAGTTTAAAGGAGACAAAAATTCATAAATCTTAATAATGAAATGTATTAGAATATAAACAAAAATAGCTACGCCAAGTAGATACACATGTTGCCCGCTTGTAAATTACTTCGGTTTATTTCATTCAGATGATTGAAGCCAATGTTTGTATGAAGTCTACTGTAGAGCTTACTTCAATGGATGTGCCTTCTCCCACTGCTGGCAAATTACATGCACAACAGTGCTTCTACTATGGAAAGGTCTTCAGCAAAACTGCCATGTTCGGCGACATGAGAGATCACTCTGTACGAAGAGTCCTTTTCACGCGATGAATCATTGTGACAATGGGTGTATGCAGTTTATGCAAGGTGATTTGAACAACCATATCAAGAACTGCAAAGATTCGTCTTTTGAGAACTAGCAAGTGATGTTGTCAATGCCCCCTGCTGCATCGATGGGTAATACTTCCACAGACGAATTATGATGGTTTAGTTAATGCATATGTCGGAATGAGAGACCAATGAGATTTGGCAGTGTCAGTATTTGTGGAATGTGCACTTGCAAGACGTTCGCTTGAAATCGACGAGCTTCAGAGTAAAGTGTTGATGGCTCTAAATACTGATGATCACTGTACGACCCCTGAAAAGAAAAGTAAACACGATATTGAGAATGAAACAGGAGGTGAAGACGTTCATAAAGACAGCATCGATGATAATGCCAATAAAGACAATGTTGATGAAGTATCTCATGAGAAGAATGATGACTCTCTCAATGTTCCCACAAATTTCACCTAAGTTTTTCCTTCGATAACTTGTGTGAATAAGGCATAAGGTGTCAATAACGCTGGATATATATTTCCCGAAGACCCGAATGAATGTGTTGATAGACTTAGATATTTTAATGACCTGCAAAATAACAGGGATCTCTCACACATTTTTGAGATATTATCAATCATCGATGAACTTAAGAATAGGGTTTATATTAGATGATAATATGGGCTACTATCAATGTTCTGTAAATATCTGAGAAATGTAAAAAAGGAATGTTAAGAAAATTAGAAAGGTAGAATGTATATAGCAAGTAAATAAATAAAATATCTGTATATATTAATATGTGTTTAATTTATTAAACAGCCCATTCTGCTTCTCTATAGGAATTATCAATTCAGCAGNTTCTGTATATATTAATATGTGTTTAATTTATTAAACAGCCCATTCTGCTTCTCTATAGGAATTATCAATTCAGCAGTGTAAATCAATTGATAGTATATTATAAATTAAATTTATGTAAGTGCATGCAGTAGCAGGGCTATAGTTTCATTTGAAGGGTAATGCCTTATTCGGGTCGTTCAAAATCGACTGAGTGTTATATGACGAACGAATAAAATGAGGCGATTATCTTTGAGCATTGTTGCACAACTAGTTGGTTTCCTTGGTCAGTTGGTCTAGTAATTTTGCTTGGTAAGTTAGTATAGCCCTTTGGTATGGACAGCTCTGGTAGAAATGTTTTGCGAAGATTCCGCGAAAATTTTCTGCGAAGAGGATATTAATGATACTCTTATTAGGATACTTTTTTCGAGATTTTCCATAATCGTTTGTTTGTATAGGTGGTTGGTATGGCAGGTTGGTTTTGTCAGTTGGTCTATCCCATTTTGTAGAAAATTGTCTCAACAGGAGCTAGTCTTGGGCTAAGTCAGTCTCGTCAGGAACCAGTATTCGGTGGAGTCGGTCTTGGGTGAGATAGGTCTTGGATGGATTCGGTTGTGTGGAGTATGTCTTTGGGTGGAGTTTGTCATGGGTGGAGTTAGTCTTGGTTGGAATATGTCTTGGGTGAATTCGGTTGGGCGGAGTTAGTCTTGGATGGATTCGCTCTTGTGTGGAGTTAGTTGTTATTTAGTATTGCTAGTCGGTATGGTCTGTTGGTGTGACCAGCTAGTTACTGACAACTGTAGAGACTGCAATTTTTGAGTTCAACGTCATTGAGCTAAGGTCAAGGTCGACAACCAACATGGTGGCTATAACGGCACCACCTCAGTCGAATAAATCAATGACAATACACTAGCATTACCTTGGTGTTGAAATTTAAAACTAATGACAAACGAAAAAAACCAATATCTCTGCATACGACAGAATGAGCAAAGGTGATGGAGGTGGTAGCCTGTCGATTAATTAACCAATGAAAAATATTGGTGGTGGGTCAAACGAACATGCACAATCAACAAATAAGAAACTCTTTGGGGCGTGAAACGAGCACAAGTTAATCAACCAATGAGAAAAAAGGTGGAGGGATTCGAGGGGAACCAACTAATTAACCAATAAGAATCATTGTTGAGAGTCAGTCTTCTGCTTTACGTGGTTCTTAGGAAACCTCCAGAATTGTGAGTTTTTGTGTAATTTATTATATTTAATTTTTAAATAATAATTTTGTTAAAATATTAAAAAATTTTATTTTTTTTTAAATTTGGAATTCTTCAAATTTTTTTTACAATTTTGTAAATGTTTTAAAAAATTTTGAATTTTTTTTGTCTTTAAGGTTAATGGTCAAAGTTACTGGATCAACGTTTTTGAGTCTTGAGTCAAGGGTCTTCAGTGAAGTGTCTTGAGTCCAGGGTCTTGAGTCCAGGGTCTTGAGTCTTGAGTATTGAGTCAAGGGTCGAGTCTTGGGTCTTGGGTCAAAGGTATTCAGTCTTGACTCTTGGGTATTGAGTCTTGAGTCTTTATTATTGTGTCTTGAGTCAAGTGTAACGGGTTTATGGAATTTTTTGTGTTTAATATTATTCAAGGTTACGGGAATTGTGTCAAGGTCACCGACATTTAACATGACTGACTAGGTGGACACCCGCCGACTTGGCGAGGTTCAGTCGTGTAGGTAGCTTAGTCGATCCACCTGTCATCGAACCTCTGAATTCCTACACGTACATCTTAAAAAATTTGTTTTTAATAGTTTTTACTTTTTTTAAATTTTCTATTAATTTTCAGAGATTTTTATAAAAAAATATGGGGATTTCTTCACATGTTTGGGTTTAAAGATCATTGAAGATCGTGGGCATGGGGTTGAGGTCAAGGTCACGCATCAAAGTCGAGGTCACCCAGTGCTATAGTCGGTTCACGACTGGAAGAGACTTTCTTGAAGCCCTGCTAAAGATCTACTTTCAAGCCCATTTCGTATCCTTCTGCCAAAAGTAAACAAACATTGCCATGTGACAGGTCACATGACAATGTTTACATGCAATGTTTACGTTTCACTGTGCGTGTACATGTGTTCGTACATACACTTACCCATTATAAAAGTCATGTAATGTATATATTATTAATGGATATTCCACAAGCGTAAAGTTTTTAATCTTGAGAATTTCACACAAAAGAATATGCGATGCCAGCGAAAAAACATTTCATTCTATAAACCCAAAATGCGAGTATTTTGATGAATCGATAGTAGTTGTCTATTTACAATCGATTGTTAGTGACTATCGATAAATTCCCGTACATCGAAGGCAAGATCATCAGTATTGATCGGAATTGCTACAGACGTTAAAATGGCGTGGTGGTTGAGTCGGATGTTTTGCGCAATTGTAAAACGTTATTTAAAAATGGTTGTGACGGTTTTCGACAGGACGGCAGAGTTTGCGAGTGAAGGATTCTACGTCTTCGACAATGTGAAAACAATTCTTATGTGCAAACACTGCAACGTTAGAATAAAGTGGCAAAGGAAAGACACGTGCGCGAAACACACAAAAACAAAAGAAATTAGAACTTAAAGTGAGCACAAATTAAAATCATACGTTATTAAAAACCAAATAACAAAGAGCTGATATTAGTAAAACAACGCAGATAAATTAATTATTATAGGTTAAACGAGATAATCGCACAAATTCTCTGGCACGTGTGTCAACAACACAAGGACTACGAAGGTTAGTAAACAAACGGCCGCCTTACTTTAACCTTGAGCGTAATCCTGTGGCTATGCAAGAAACGTTGAAATCTAAATATGTTAGCATCACGTCATTAATAATTTGCATAATAAGATACAATTCTTTTAGACACCTATTTGTAAGCGATAAATTAACAATTACGTTAAAACTTTGGAACTATTTCCTCTCTTTGTGCTGGCAACCTAACGGCATAACTGTATCCGCGCTCGCCGCTGTTTGTAATGTTATATGCATGTCGCTAACGGCTAGGGTGTTTTTTCAAAGGTTGATTTTCAAAAGTTTCTTCCAGTCGTGAACTGACTATAGTATGGCCGCCGACCGACCGGATTGACACAGCATGAACGGCGCCTGGCGCCTGGGCCCCGGTGCCCTTGTGCCAGAACACAGGTAATCATTCTACTGTCATCGTTGAACTTCTGGGTTCGAATGGATCGTAATATTTAGTCAAAATATGTGACTAGCAACAGTGACACCATGAAAAGTTCAAATCTTCCGCTCGAGTTTGATTTTCGAGGAATCGTCTGGCAGCTGTTACCCAAGGCACTCCCTCCTATCTCATCTTACCCCTTTTAACCTCCTTCGGATCTGAGCAGTTTATCGCTCGCTGGCCAGCAGTTGTGGTAACTTGTGGGTCTGTCTCTCACTTTGCTCTCTCTTCGTACAAGCATGTAGTCTACACAAGTCATTCATATTTAGTTTGTATCTTTGCAACTGATCTCTGACAAGGCTGGCCTGATGGAGTGCCAAGGTTTTTTTTTTTTTTTTTTACAAAATTGTGTTTCGCCCTACCTGTGATGGAACTTCCACTTTGCTGTAAAACTTATGTTAAACTGTTTCTTTCCCTTCTGCATGCAGTTTCACTGTAGGCTTGTACGTTTAGCTGGGCATTCCGCCATGGTTATTCTGATGAGAAACAAGTGCAACATGAACAAGTTATAGTGTTTCACTCGTGATACAATCCGATTTCTTAAAACTTATGCTCTTCAGCTGGTCTCCCTATGCTAACCCAGATATTGGAAGTGGGAATTACCCACTGACATGACTTTACTAAGTTACTTTCCATTTTGTCAGACTGTTTTACAATTTCGATTTAGCACTTTTTTTTGTGTGCCTATTGATTGCTTAGAACAGGCATGGAGTGATATGGCTTGTAAGGTTCCTTTTTTTCACTTGTATAACTTATACTTGTTTGTAATTATATAGTAATTTGTATGTTCTCTAATGTATGGGAATAATTTCCTATCCAAATGTGTTTAATATGTAAACATCAAACCCATTGATATAAAAGGTGAATAGAACTTTCAGTCAGCAATGGTACATGTCAAAGTCGTTTTTATCCAAGCGATTATTTGTTGTAATTGAACTTGTTTGGAAATTAATTGTTTCTGCCCAAATGTTGATGATATTTGAGCAATTTTAAGGTAATGTAATTATTAAATAACAAAATAAGCATTAATTCAGTAATTGTTGAAGTTGAGAATTAAAAAATGATTGAGATAAACAATAATAGAATTCCTGATTAGTTGAAAGCGATTTTTTTACTGCTGCCCCTGTGTTTGGTATTTGTTTTTTATTTTATTTTCATTTTTTTGGGTGCTATTATTACACTGCAGAATATTGCACAGGAAAAATCATTTGTGCTTCCAACAGAGCTCGAGATCGTCGTAGTTAACATTTCTGATGTAATACTGGAACCTTTACATCATCTTGCACAGGTGGTGAACTGCAAACCCTGTCATTATCTACTCGTAAAAACGTTTTCGTGTCCCAAGTCAAAGAGGAACAATTTTTCACTTTGCTTCGACCCAGTAACATCGGGTTGACCACCAGTTTCTCCTGACTTCTCTCACTACACACAAGCTCTATTATTTTTAATTTTGTTCTGCCCGAGTTTTCCAAAAATGCTTTTGTTTGCCAGTTTGAAAAAATTATTTTCCAAAATATTTTTGAGCGCTTTGCTATTTATCAGTGTTAAGGTTGATGTATGGTTTTAAGGGAAGGTTACTGTACGATATGGAAGACACAGTGACTTTCGGTAAGTTTAAGGTTGTGTTTCAGCATCTGTTTCATATAGTGGTAATGAATGACATAGTGTTTCTTGTCTTCCAGTGTCGTCTTAAACTTTGGGTATTTGGAACCTGGTGGGTACTAGTTACGTGCAGGGATGTTAAGTCACTGTAATCTATAGAACGGGCTACGGGAAATTCATTGTCACACACACAAATCCCTAAGCTATATTCATGTCATCTGCCACAGCAGTAATGTAGATGATATTATCCTCAAATATGATGTTTCAAACAGGTTGACTACTGCCAACTGTATGGCTGAGATAAAGTTTTGTGTTTGCCATTGAGGGATTGCAGGAGTGTGGTCGGATTTCTGGCATCGTACATCGAAGGTGTGCAGACGTTGTTCAATAGTGCATGGTGCTTGATGCACTACGAAGTGCTGCTAAAGATATTTCCTCAAGAAAAATTGGCACATCTTGGTAGTTAAATAGGTGTTTCGATGTCTATTCTCTTTAGCATGATATCGAATGCAAACTCCAGAGAACCGATGCTATATATGCAGTCCCATTTGTATATATAGGCACCTAAAGTTTCCGTAGATGTAGGTCAGCATAATGACATTGGACTTGAGCTCAAAGTACTCGCCCTCTATAGCCCATATAGTGCAGCAGAATGCCTTCCATACCAACTGGGTGTGGACATTAACTTCAGTGCTTATACCAGAGCCAATAATTCCTCTATGAAACTATTCTTCCAGGGAAATCTGCAACCCGTCTCTCTTGTCTCAAGAACAGAAAAAACCCACAGGTAAACACCCACCCTACCGTGTCACTAGGGACAGTTGTCAACCCTGATCAACTTCCACATATTGCAGAATTCGGATGGAGTAACAAAAATTCTACTAAGGGACAAAACTGTGTGCCATGAAAGAGAATGTGTCCATAAAGTGGATCGAGATTATTTCGCCGATCTGTTTAGAGTATGCCGTGGAGTGTGATTACGGATTTATGTTTTTGGGCGAGGAAGTCATTCACTCATTTAAGGTATTGTGATGGTACCATTTCATCGATAACAAAGATTGGTAACCTTGCACATTTCACACAAATGATAGGTAGTGCAAAATATGAAGCTGATTCCTATACAGATGTCCTGCTGGTAACATGTACCATCCCTGCACACAGACTAAATGTGAGATAGAGTCCTTGGGATTGGAAAATGTGTGTTTCTTTTGTAGTTTGATCAAATAGATGTTATCATTGACCCAGACGTGATCACCTGATGACATTCAATTAAGCTTTTCGGGGCCCGAAAAAAGAATATTAATGTGATGAGATTTACATGTATGGAATTGGCGAGGACTGGCGAAATATTGCCAGTGACTAATTAGATTCATGAGAAACTGGCCTGTAGTAGGCGTATGGTTAATGCTCAGCTGGACTGTGGTTGATCATCGTGGGCAAAGCCTTGACCAAACCACATGTATGAGTGGATATGAGGGCCTCAGTACTTTGTGGAAGTTTGTGATCATGCAAATGAGTATATTAAATTGGGTCTCTATTATATTGCCAAAAATTATGATAGCTAAAAGCAACTTCGCTGACATGGTTGATCTTTCTACATCACTGATTGTTGGTCAAAGTGCATTAATTTCATAGTTTTTATCATTATGTGCTAAAATACCACAATTAATATTTTATTGTTAAAGAATGCAGTCATCTTATTCTGGGTGTGCATAAAGATGCAGATGTTTTGCAGGTTGTATCCCTGTTACCTGATTATGAATCTCTGGTTATGTCCTAGTTTGTGAAAAAAATGCGTGAGCCTCTTCCATCTTTGGTACAGCAGTTTACAGNTATGAATCTCTGGTTATGTCCTAGTTTGTGAAAAAAATGCGTGAGCCTCTTCCATCTTTGGTACAGCAGTTTACAGATGGTGTACACCACACCGACTTACTTGCTGCTGAAGTGATCGTGATTTCACAACTTACGTTTGCCGTCCATGACTGTAGTGTTACAATAGCAGCATGTTTTCACCTATGCATAGCTCACCTTTTCATTCTGCATGAGTCACAACTTCTGTCTGTATCTGTCACAAATTAAATTTACCTTCTAACAAATATCGGCTATTCTCTCCATGAAATATTTTTCACGACAACCTGCCACCTGTAGATTATTGGGTCGTTCGGTAGTGCTGAAATTCAAGGCCTTTGGAATGTAAGAATTGTCTTCTTTCACTTACTCACAAGAACCGAAGACCTCCATTTTCTGATAGGTTCTGTATTTTTTCACGGTATATTTATATACTTTCTCTGGTGCGACTGTGAGGCTGCGAGGCACGGGTGTATGCAGTATGAGGTCGACATCACCGGTTTGTGCTGACCTTTACACGGAAGTGCATCGTCGTCCTGGGCTTCAGTGCACTATGTCCGTGAAATGAGCAGTTTCCGCCGCGCTCAGAGGCTGCTGTTGCGAAATGGGTGGATGAGAGGCCTGGCCAGCTTGTAGTTCAACAACCGAGGTCTCGCTGGGTCAGCAGCCATGGTCGCGCGTGCGATGTTCAGCTGTTAGTTCGAGAGAGACGTTGAGCTGCCATGGAAGTGGGAGGACGTGAGTGTTGTGCCTAGGTAGGCCCTTGGCCATGCATAGGACTGTAAAATTTGTGGAGAATATTTGCACCGCCGTGGAATGGGGAGGACGCATCGCATAGACACGATAGTGTGTTTTTGCCTAAGCGGGCCCTGGGCCCTGCCTAGGGTTGTTTGTAATTTCAAGACGTTGTGTGATCGTGCTTGAGAGCGTGTTAGTTTCCGGGACATGAATGATGAGCTCGGGGCAGGACGTTGGCCTACCCCTCAAGCTGTATTATGTGTGGGAGGGTGGGTTTTTGCGCTCGTTGTCGGCTCCTCAGAGGGAGAGGATTTGGGGTTTAACGTCAGGCAGGAGCACGATCTGTTTTAGCCGAAGAATGATGGTAGGCTTCACTAAGCTGGAAAGTTGCGGCCAGCGTCAACCAAAACACACAAGTCTCACTTCGTGTAGTCATTAAGTTAAGTTGAAATTAAGATCAGTTTATCTTTCAATGGTAAGTTTGTAAGTAAAATATTCGGTTCAAATTTATAGGCTTAATTGATGGAATCTCCCCTCCAGAATATCACACTGAATAAATTGGTTTACTTGAATAGTTGGTTAATACTTGAATAAATGGTTCTAGTCAAGTCAGCCGAGTTATCTCTGTTAAAGATTGACTTTCTCTGTTCTCCTCCTGAGATGTTACTGGATGTTATTTTAAATCACTTAAAAATNTATCTCTGTTAAAGATTGACTTTCTCTGTTCTCCTCCTGAGATGTTACTGGATGTTATTTTAAATCACTTAAAAATAAATATTTTACGATTTGTATAAGATTCCACATGTTTCTAATTTGTTTTCTCCCGTAAATACCAGGAAGAAATACCCATGGACAGAACTGTGAACTGAGATGAAATTGAGAAATGAATCTTGAATAAACGAAAGTGTAGTAACCCATTAAAATATTCTCAGTATAGGGCGGGACTGGTTGTGTTCCTGTAACATAGAGAGAGAGAGAGAGAGAGAGTACCCTCTCGCATGCTCCGTTGTCATTATTTTTTATTTGTTAGAGAGTTGTCCTAATTTTAGGCATACCATACTGGTACGAGATAAATTCGTTGGCGTCGCCACGTATAGTGACACTTATTTTTTGCTGTCGGTGCGGGCTGATGACAAAATATGTAAGAGCAGCTGAGATCCAGAAAATAACAATGCACTAGTTTACTAATGGCTCTGGTGTATGTATACAACGATTGCAGTTTCTCCGCAAAAGTAAACATTTTTTGTATTACTTCAGGGTGGCTCACGTTCTTTCCCTGTCTATGCTCTCCCGACTCTTACTGAATAGTTTTGTTTCTAGTATTTCCTTTTGCTGTTCTAAACACTACTTGCCCGTCAGCCAGGATTCTCTCGGATGTTCATCGAATGCATTGCTTTCTTATACATATCTTACTATTATCACTAGTCAGCTGGAATCGCACCAGTTATGAAAAGTATTTGATATAGCATAACTAAATATTATGGTCTTTAAACACAGCAACATAATTTAATGTTTTTTCTCTCATCAGCTTTACACTAAAGCAAAACCCCCTATAATATGTAAACATGAATTGAGTTATCAGTGATTATTTTAAATTCTTTAATTGTTCAGGGTCATTTGGAACTCTTGTCCAATAAATTAAAATATATTTTAAAGTTCGTGTTAATCCTGATCGATATCCCGAGGAATTTTCCTTTCTGCCAATATTGCCCAAATAACTGTCATTTTGCAGCAGAAGGTGTCAATGTAATTATGCGATTTGCTTAGATCGTTATATTTTTTTAATGATTTTGGAAGCTGAATATATGAGGACAAATGAAGCTATTCCAGCTTTTTTACGTGTAGCTGCAATGTTTTTTCTTAGCAGCTAGTGTGCAACCAGGACATCTGGTTACGAATGTCGCTTATTCCTGGCATGTATTCTGTTTACATTTGTCTATAATGTCTCGTACCTCATGCAATTTCTTCCGTCATTCCCTTTCTCTATTTGCAAACGAATTTAATGTTGAGTTATATAGGATCATGTTATGTCACTTCTTTGGTAATTTAACAAAATATAATTTTATTTTACTATTTACTATACGCAACATGTATTTAGGAAGCAGCGGAACGCCATTTCGGCTGGCTCAATATAAATACTTTAAAACCTATTAATTTTTTTTTAAAAAAAAATTGCGCTAGCGTTGTTGATGGGCGTTTCAGTTTGCTCAGATGGAGAAATACAAAACTACTTTTAAAAAGAAATCGTTGATATAGACATAACTATTTCCAATGGTATATTATTAAGCGTTTACTCGGTTGTATGTAGACTGACTTCTGCGGCTTTGACCCGTAACAACCAAAGGTCTAGCAACTTTTTCAGCGACTTATGGGTATCGGGTCACTGTTAATAATACAGAAAGTCCAATTCAGCTTGTAACGAAAAGTGTACTCAAGGTGATTACAATGACAACGAATTTTACATCTTGTCATTACACATCATGCTGGGGCGAGTCATTTGCTGCATTGACTTATTTTATATAGCATTTGCTGCTGAGGTATCACTTTCCCGGATATTTACACATGTTGACTGTAATTTCCGGGAGTGGTTTCTGCAACGGTACATCCAATTGCATATTTGGAGTTCTTCACTGACGATACGAATTTCACGACGGATGATTAAATGCCGTTTAGGATACACCTGTTTTAAGGAAAACATGCCAGATATTATTTCCGTTCTGATCTGTGGACCAGAGTCTGTGCAGAGAAATTTTGTCTTCTGCATTGCAGTATTAATGGAGGAGGACGTTCCACTTAATTAAAGACAGGGCATGCGGTTTTATGACGAAATAGCGCTACTCGTAGCGGCCTGTCAATGCACTACGCTTATATTATCTAATCATCCCCCACCCCCTTGTGAACTGTATAAAAGGTTCTGGGGTACGAAACATGAGTTGAGATATCTTGAGCGCCAGTGATGTTGAAAAAAGGTGAAGATGAAACAGCGGCAGAGTGCAAGGGCAGATGAAACGGGAATACCCCGAGAAAATCCCCCGACCAACGGTAATGAATGCCAATATGCGAAATCCACAATAACCCTGACGAGAGTCGAACCCGGTTTGCTATGGTGGGAGGCGAGTAGTATGAAAACTGGACCAACGTGGCATCGTGTACAATATACCTGCAAAACCAAAAGCGATCTGTATTGTCACAGAATACACGTGTCATCTGGAACATGCCAAGCATATATGATAGAATATCGTAATTCTTTTGCAGCGTTGCCAGTTATAATTATATGGCATACTTCTTATGTAACTACTTGGAACAGTTACTGTAACGTTTCTGCTCTTGATATAATGCATCTATGGATAATTATAGCTGTAATAGTAATTCAGAACAATATTTCTTACCTAAATTGCTAATTGTTATTGCTGCCATTTGCCTCCTTTCATTATTTTGCCTTATGCGTCAGTACACATAAAGTTAAATACTGTTTTAAGCAGCGCAATGAATTATTTAATTTTTTACTAAGCCGGCGTGTAAGACAGGTCATTTCACTCACAAAAACCAATTCATGAGAATTAACTTTTTAAAATCACACATTTTCCTATTTTAAGCAAACGCTCATAAAACACATTCCTTATCAGCAGTGTACTTCTATTAATTATCACCTCATGCTATGAGTTGTATATACTTTGTCTCGCTTTTTAAAAGGGATAGCCTCACAAATTTAGCACATTTAAGGACGATGAACCTGGACAGTTTATTGGTTTATTGCTGGATGACTACTAAAGCTACCAATAAAGATAAGTTATCAAGTGGAATTAATTCGGGTTCTTGTAAGTCGGGTAGTTAACTGAAAAAACACTTTTGTGGCGACGAAATTATATTTGTTGGTAGCCATAAAAATCTTTTTTCAATAAAGACCTCCCAAAATATTGCGTTGCAACATAAATAATTTTTCATTATAAATATTTCGTATCAAACGTAAAAGGACTTTAGCGTTCTCTAGTTAATTTTATTGTGTTGGTAGGCAATAAAGTGTTTGTTTTCCACAGTGTAAATGTTACGACACTAGCAGCAATACTGGTTATCGAGGCTCACAAAAGTGTTTGGCGGTTAGCGGGATTTCTAAGGCAGGTATGGTTTAACAGCCATTTATAAACAGTTTCAGGATTTCCGGACAGGGAATCGAACCCCGGCCCTTGCNAAGGCAGGTATGGTTTAACAGCCATTTATAAACAGTTTCAGGATTTCCGGACAGGGAATCGAACCCCGGCCCTTGCGAACGCAAATTCAGCGTCTTACTACTGAGCCAGCTTGCTCGATGATGAAGCTTACATGCGAATATCTCAAATATTATTAGTGACGCGACAAGACCTGAATGCGTCTCCTCACGGAAAGTTTATNAAGCTTACATGCGAATATCTCAAATATTATTAGTGACGCGACAAGACCTGAATGCGTCTCCTCACGGAAAGTTTATATTCTGGAATTGTTTGTGTGTAACATTTGCGTTTTCAGAATAAAGGGATTATGTAATCTATTCCTAATTCCCTAATTTATTATAAATATACCTCATGAATTACATACTAACTTGATGAAGGGAGACGAGTATGGACAGATATGGCGTCGTGGCCAGATAGCAGGCCACTTCTAATACGCCAGTGCGCATGAGCAGAATATTTCTGATATAGTTTTACAGCCACAGCAAAATAATGATCGCTGGATGGCATGCACACCTGTTGCTGCAAACTAAATATTTCGTGGCAGAAAATAAACATTATTTTCAGTAAATAAATAGGTTAGTAAGCTCTAAATGAATTTAGTATTTGGCATTGTAGGTGTTATTGTNTTTCAGTAAATAAATAGGTTAGTAAGCTCTAAATGAATTTAGTATTTGGCATTGTAGGTGTTATTGTACACCACAAGCTCTTTTTTAAAATATACAACATTTCGCCTTGGAAAGCATCAAAGAAATAGTTTTTGTAACCACTAACAAATGATNTCTCTTTTTTAAAATATACAACATTTCGCCTTGGAAAGCATCAAAGAAATAGTTTTTGTAACCACTAACAAATGATGCCTTTCTGTGCGTAATTTATGTAGCAATGTTGTCTTTTCTCACTTTCTGGAAAATTTTGGTGGTTATAAATATCGCATTAATAAAACATTTCAATGTTGCGTAGTTTCAACTGTAATTTGGTACATCGTAAGAGAGTTAGACCAGACAACAAATGTATTTTATTACGTGGGATAGCCAAACTGCTGGTTTCACGATTGTTCGGTGGTCGATATATNAGAGAGAGAGAGAGAGAGTACCCTCTCGCATGCTCCGTTGTCATTATTTTTTATTTGTTAGAGAGTTGTCCTAATTTTAGGCATACCATACTGGTACGAGATAAATTCGTTGGCGTCGCCACGTATAGTGACACTTATTTTTTGCTGTCGGTGCGGGCTGATGACAAAATATGTAAGAGCAGCTGAGATCCAGAAAATAACAATGCACTAGTTAACTAATGGCTCTGGTGTATGTATACAACGATTGCAGTTTCTCCGCAAAAGTAAACATTTTTTGTATTACTTCAGGGTGGCTTACGTTCTTTCCCTGTCTATGCTCTCCCGACTCTTACTGAATAGTTTTGTTTCTAGTATTTCCTTTTGCTGTTCTAAACACTACTTGCCCGTCAGCCAGGATTCTCTCGGATGTTCATCGAATGCATTGCTTTCTTATACATATCTTACTATTATCACTAGTCAGCTGGAATCGCACCAGTTATNGGATGTTCATCGAATGCATTGCTTTCTTATACATATCTTACTATTATCACTAGTCAGCTGGAATCGCACCAGTTATAAAAAGTATTTGATATAGCATAACTAAATATTATGGTCTTTAAACACAGCAACATAATTTAATGTTTTTTCTCTCATCAGCTTTACACTAAAGCAAAACCCCCTATAATATGTAAACATGAATTGAGCTATCAGTGATTATTTTAAGTTCTTTAATTGTTCAGGGTCATTTGGAACTCTTGTCCAATAAATTAAAATATATTTTAAAGTTCGTGTTAATCCTGATCGATATCCCGAGGAATTTTCCTTTCTGCCAATATTGCCCAAATAACTGTCATTTTGCAGCAGAAGGTGTCAATGTAATTATGCGATTTGCTTAGATCGTTATATTTTTTGAATGATTTTGGAAGCTGAATATATGAGGACAAATGAAGCTATTCCAGCTTTTTTACGCGTAGCTGCAATGTTTTTTCTTAGCAGCTAGTGTGCAACCAGGATATCTGGTTACAAATGTCGCTTATTCCTGGCATGTATTCTGTTTACATTTGTCTATAATGTCTCGTACCTCATGCAATTTCTTCCGTCATTCCCTTTCTATATTTGCACACGAATTTAATGTTGAGTTATATAGGATCATGTTATGTCACTTCTTTGGTAATTTAACAAAATATAATTTTATTTTACTATTTACTATACGGAACATGTATTTAGGAAGCAGCGGAACGCCATTTCGGCCGGCTCAATATAAATACTTTAAAACCTATTAATTTTTTTGGAAAAAAAATTGCGCTAGCGTTGTTGGTGGGCGTTTCAGTTTGCTCAGATGGAGAAATACAAAACTACTTTTAAAAAGAAATCGTTGATATAGACATAACTATTTCCAATGGTATATTATTAAGCGTTTACTTGGTTGTATGTAGACAGACTTCCGCGGCGTTGACCCGTAACGACCAAAGGTCTAGCAACTTTTTACAGCAACTTATGGGTATCGGGTCACTGTTAATAATACAGAAAGTCCTATTCAGCTTGTAACGAAACGTGTACTCAAGGTGATTACAATGATAACGAATTTTACATCTTGTCAGTACATACCATGCTGGGGCAAGTCATTTGCTACATTGATTAATTTTATATAGCATTTGCTGCTGAGGTATCACATTCCCGGGTATTTACACATGTTGACTGTAATTTCCGGGAGTGGTTTCTGCAACGGTACATCCAATTGCATATTTGGAGTTCTTCACTGACGATACGAATTTCACGACGGATGATTAAATGCCGTTTAGGACACACCTGTTTTGAGGAAAACATGCAAGTTATTATTTCCGTTCTGATTTGTGGACCAGATTCTGTGCAGTAAAAATTTGTCTGCTGCGTTGCCGTATTAATGGAGGAGGACGTTCCACTTAATTAAAGACAGGGCATGCGGTTTCATCACGAAATAGCGCTACTCGTAGCTGTCTGTCAATGCACTACGCTTATGTTATCTAATCGTCCCCCACCCCCTTGTGAACTGTATAAAAGGTTCTGGGGTACGAAACATGAGTTGAGATATCTTGAGCGCCAGTGATGTTGAAAAAAGGTGAAGATGAAACAGCGGCAGAGTGCAAGGGCAGATGAAACGGTAATACCCCGAGAAAACCCACCGACCAACGACAACGAATGCCAATATGTTAAATCTCCAGTGACCCTGACGATAGTCGAACCCGGTTCGCCTTAGTGGGAGGCGAGTAGTACGAAAACTGGACCAACGTGGCATCGGGTACGACATACCTGCAAAACAAAAAGCGATCTGTATTGCCACAGAACACACGTGTCATCTGGAACATGCCAAGCATATATGATAGAATATCGTAATTCTTTTGCAGCGTTGCCAGATATAATTTTATGGCATACTTCTTATGTAACTACTACGAACAGTTACTCTAACGGTTCTGCTCTTGATATAATGCATATATGGATAATTATAGCTCTAATAGTAATTCAGAACAATATTTCTTACTTAAATTGCGAATTGTTATTGCTGCCATTTGCCGTCTTTTATTATTTTGCCTTATGCGTCAGTACACATAAAGTTAAATACTGTTTTAAGCAGCGCAATGAATAATTTAATTTTTTACTAAGCCGGCGTGTAAGACAGGTCATTTCACTCACACAAACCAATTCATGAGAATTTACTTTTTAAAATCACACATTTTCCTATTTTAAGCAAAAGCTCATAAAACACATTCCTTATCAGCAGTGCACTTCCTTTAATTATCACCTCATGCTATGAGTTGTATATACTTTGTCTCGCTTTTTAAAAGGGATAGCCTCAAAAATTTAGCACATTTAAGGACGATGAACCTGGACAGTTTATGGGTTTATTGCTGGATGACTACTAAAGCTACCAATAAAGATAAGTTATCAAGTGGAATTAATTCGGGTTCTTGTAAGTCGGGTAATTAACAGAAAAAACACTCTTGTAGCGACGAAATTATATTTGTTGGTAGCCATAAAAATCTTTTTTCAATAAAGACCTCCCAAAATATTGCGTTGCAACATAAATAATTTTTCATTATGAATATTTCGTATCAAACGTAAAAGGACTTTAGCGTTCTCTAGTTAATTTTATTGTGTTGGTAGGCAATAAAGTGTTTGTTTTCCACAGTGTAAATGTTACGACACTAGCAGCAATACTGGTTATCTAGGCTCACAAAAGTGTTTGGCGGTTAGCGGGATTTCTTAGGCAGGTATGGTTTAACAGCCATTTATAAACAGTTTCAGGATTTCCGGACAGGGAATCGAACCCCGGCCCTTGCGAACGCAAATTCAGCGTCTTACTACTGAGCCACCTTGCTCGATGATGAAGCTTACATGCGAATATCTCAAATATTATTAGTGACGCGACAAGACCTGAATGCGTCTCCTCACGGAAAGTTTATTTTCTGGAATTGTTTGTGTGTAACATTTGCGTTTTCAGAATAAAGGGATTATGTAATCTATTCCTAATTCCCTAATTTATTATAAATATACCTCATGAATTACATACTAACTTGATGAAGGGAGACGATTATGGACAGATATGGCGTCGTGGCCAGATAGCAGGCCACTTCTAATACGCCAGTGCGCATGAGCAGAATATTTCTGATATAGTTTTACAGCCACAGCAAAATAATTTTCGCTGGATGGCATTCATATCTGTTGCTGCAAACAAAATATTTCGTGGCAGAAAATGNTTGCTGCAAACAAAATATTTCGTGGCAGAAAATGAACATTATTTTCAGTAAATAAATAGGTTAGTAAGCTCTAAATGAATTTAGTATTTGGCATTGTAGGTGTTATTGTACACCACAATCTCTTTTTTAAAATATACAACATTTCGCCTTGGAAAGCATCAAAGAAATAGTTTTTGTAACCACTAACGAATGATGCCTTTCTGTGCGTAATTTATGTAGCAATGTTGTCTTTTCTCACTTTCTGGAAAATTTTGGTGGTTATAAATATCGCATTAATAAAACATTTCAATGTTGCGTAGTTTCAACTGTAATTTGGTACATCGTAAGAGAGTTCGACCAGACAACAAATGTATTTTATTACGTGGGATAGCCAAACTGCTGGTTTCACGATTGTTCGGTGGTCGATATATGCCAGGCCAGAGAATCTGGATGAAACTCGCAACTGGTTGGTCACCACCTCCTCGCCTGATCACGTAATAACAAGGCACCCCGCAGAGCTTGCGCCGGAATATTCGCCGGACGCAGTTTTTTGAATCCGGGCGCGGTCAGCCGAAATTCAATCCCGGCAAAGAAACGATCACACATGAAATGGAGCCCCGACAGACGAGGGAAAAAAAGGGGGTTCGCGCGGGTGGATTGTGTTAAGGGGTGGTATTCAACGCGTTTCAGGGGAGGGTTGAATGTCGGGGAGGGAGACCCATATACCAATAGCCGGAACTCAGGTCTGCAGCGGGCGCCCCATAATTGCATTCCTGTGTAGCGGTCCCGGGCGCATCGAGTGACCGAGTCCATTCAGAATATCCCCTCCCCCTTCCGCGGACTTTAATTACGGTTGAGTGTGGGCGGGAAGGGCGGAGGCATGAAGGGGAAGGTAACCCTGGACTAACGTCGCGCAGGATATACCCGACATCTCCCTGCGAAGCAGTCGTTGTGTCGAGAATATTGCTCGCAGGCAGTGTGCGAACCAGTAATGTAGTCCCCCCCTAACTAGTGTGACGCAGGGGGTAGGGAGGAGTGGACTATGACATATCTCCCTCCCCCCAACCGAAAATAAAATAAATTATTCAGAAATAAATTAAAATAAACAATTTTTTAAATATAAGAATTATTTGGTCCCCTTTGAACATGAAGGATGTTTAAAACATTTTGTTTTTCCTTCTCTGTATATGGGATTTTTGATTGCAAGTAATTTTTTGAGCTAAACGTAACTAAACTGATACCATAAATTTTTTCACTTGTGATTAATTTACAACCCCTTGAACACAGAGGAGGTTTATAGCATTTTGTAGTTCCATCTCTGGATACAAGCCCATTGGTTGTAAATATTTTTTGAGCTTATAATTTTTAATATCATACATTTCACATTTTTTTTCCAAAAACAGAAATTTCTAATTATTGCTTGAAGTCAATTTCCTGGCTACGCCCCTGGTGCGAATCAATTATGAGTGGTGGAGGAGGGAGGAATGCAAGTAAATTTACTCCTCTCATAAATTTGTTTCTCTGGCTTATGTAAGAAAACTTATTTCCCTGCTAGGGAAGTGATTTACTTCCCTGGATAGTAAATAATACGTCACGGTTGATAAAGCGAATCGTCCACACATACAAATTTCAACAACGAAGTTTGAAGTTTACTTCAGATTGAAGGTATTGGTTGGAAAACACACGAAACCGCACACGGGTAGAGCTGGTTCCACAATACAGAAACGCGTGTCGGTGCTATGGTCTGCGACGAGCTTTACTCTTTCACAATTGAGCGACTATCTGTCGGTGACGGACGCCGTCTGAGATGGTGCTGCTATCTACTTCAAGGGTGAATATTACACTGTCAGATCTCAGGAATTTAACAAAAGACACGCGAATAGCATTGAAACCGTATGTTTTAGGTGGGTAGAAAATAAAAAAAGGCAGTATGATCGCGATGTGTGAAGAAAACCACGCACCAACATACAGCAAAAATGACAGACCTATAAGAAGCAGGAAAATTATTTTGATGCCAATATACGTTTTTTATGACCATTGTACATGTAAATAAGAAGCCTTGCCTTCTTTTTTGTACACACATGCATCAACAATGAAAAAACAAATACAAATACTTCGGCGTAAATACGATCGTAGTTTTCAAAACGCAAACAAATAGTTGTATTTACTCACCTTGTAAACAAACACTTATTCTTCTTTCTCCTCCGTGGCAAACTGTCGCCGACAATCGCAACCCGAGAATTCCACGCAACGTACACCTCGCCAACACACTGCTTCAGACTGCTGCTTCATCCTGGTTGGCTACAACTCTTAGCAACGTAACTAATCGCAGTGTTGTTGAACCAGCTTTAGATATACCGGCTACGGATTTGTATTGTTAGTTATGAAAATTTTTATCAAATAGATACTTGGTAGTTTTAATTTAGATATCATACAAGGCTTATAAGAAACTTCAACATTTATAAATTATACGCATATTATTTTAACTTTCTATTCAATGCCATGCCAAAATGTTTAACCGAATCTCCGAAAGTTACAAGAGAAAAGTTTCCACCCTCAGCGAAAAGTTTTATTCGCGCCTTACTGCAGGCCCTCCGCCAGCTGTCAGAGTGTACTTCATCCATACTTGCCGTTAAATATAGGGTCAGGTAAACCACTGCTAAGTGCTGATAATCCCTTAAGGCTGTTAGAGGAACAACTCCTCTTTTTTTTCTATATTTTTACAGTGTTGTGAAAGTTCTTAATCGAAATGAACACATAGAAAGTTCAGTTGTTTTAGGAGGGAATTAAATTTAAAATTTTTAAGTCAATTTATCTCAATTTCTTGCGTTCAAGATCAAATTCTTGTTCTTTGGTAAAAAAAAATTAGAAATTTCAAATGAATGGCAAACACAAACAACCACAGGCACATTTACATACAAATTTATTATGTTGGCATTTAACGTGAATAAACAAAACACAACTTTGGTTTTAGACTGATGACAAAGGCACAACTAAGGAAATGTACAACCCCCAATTAGTTAACTGTTTTGGCGGGAAACATTGTCGACATTCTCGTTTGCTAACCGACCACTTTTTGGAGGTGAAAATGTGGCCACCTTTAGGATTGGAAAACTTTTCTAATATTTTATAGCTGCCGATGGAAAAGCGAGGTACCCACCAAAATCTCTTTTCCCAAACACATTAAGTTTCTCTAGCGACTAGTGACTGATAAAGCAACCATAATTGCTTGGCTCTTGACACGTAGAATTATAGATCGCCAAGAAATCAGCACGGTTGATGAGAAGGTCTTAATTGTGACATGAAATTAATAAAGTTCGCGAAAAAAGAACGAAAAAAACTTTGAAGTTGTTATTGCGAAGGACAAGTGAGTTCTTTAAAAGTTAACGAAATATGAAGGAGTTTTTACGATTTTGTTGATTTTAAAATTCCACTGCATAGCACTTAATTTTCAGCACTTAAAATGATTCCGTAACCTTTTATAAATGCTACATTACTAAAAATTGCTAAAAAAGTTTTACAAAAAAAATTTATGTTTTAATAGGGAAAATGATAATTTTAACTTCAAATATTAATTCGTACATTACAAAAAAAATTCCATCATACAGTGTGGTTTTAGTTAAAAGGTTTATTTAAGTTACAGGAATGCCACGTTGCGTTTTTTTTCTTTTTGAAATTCACCACTTGATTCAGCTGTGGCAAAATATTTAACTTCTTGCTACTTTGACATCAACTTTCATCTCAAAATCTAAAATTTTAATACGGGTGAACCACACAGCAAATGTCCATAAAGATTCTTCTTGTCATTTATTATAAGCTGTGGCATAACGTATTAATTTTGTTCGATTTCGAGATTTTTATGGAAAAAATGGAAATCCCTTTAACTCGTTTCATGAATTTTGAAAATTAATTAATTAAAAAAGTAAATCAGTTTTTAGACTATTATATCATGTCGTAAAGAAAAAGATAATGATATGTTAAAAATATGGAAAATAACGTCAGCCTGTTGAACGACACAAAAGCCATTTTTTTTTATCTTGAGATACCCTACCGTTACTCTCATTCGACAGTTTGAAGGTTCGATTTTGTCGACTGGGCTCAGGTGGTTTACCCAGAGGTGTTTACTATTATCATAAATACAAATGCCAAACGGAGTTCCTAAATATGTTCTTAATTCTTTGGCGATTAAAGTGATGTAAGCATATTAATTTAAACCTCTTAGGCATCCCTTAATTCGTCATTATATTAAATAATTTTTTTCTAACAAAAATTTTATTTCTCGGCTAGTTTCCCAATAATTTTACTGACTAATATATTTAAAAATAGAAAAAAATCGTAGAATTATTGTATAATTTTTGTTTATTTATAATCCTTGCTATCTTGATGATTGAAAGATCAAGAACAAACACAATAATATTACAAACGACTTAATGTATTAAAATTGTTTTGTCCTTGATGATAAACATAATGTTGTCAGATATAATACACGATTTTTCGGCATTGCAACTACATTTGTTTTAGGATAAAGTTTTAAAAATGAACGTTTGCATTCATTGTGACCAGAAACATACTAAACATCAATGCCTTAGACACATACCGTAAGTATTATTTCCAAGAAAAAAAATTAGTTTTTATTTCATTAAAGTCAAAATTACACAAACATTTACACAGGTAGGCCTACATTTCACTTGTCCTGAAGTTCGTATTCTACAAGCGTTAAGTAGTAAATGTATCTAAGATTGCACAACTCATATTTTTAGGACCACAGATGCACATTTTTTTTGGTGCCAGTATAACTTTTAAAAAACTCCCGACCCTCAAAAATTTAAAATGTTATAAAACAAAAACATTTATCTTCAAAAGCATGACTTTGACGAGTATAAAATTAGCAAAATTACAAGCACTGTTATCTTACATGTGAAAATTTTCCTAGGATATGTAACGTTTCCTTTTAAAAGGCGCAACATACTTTGCGTTTGATAAATCACCAGTATTCGCATTTGAACAGTCCTTACGCCACCATTGTTTTCTCGCACTATATTTTCTCCAGTCTAAAGTATTGTTTTCTTGACTGGTTTGGTCACAGAAAGGACAATTAATTTTTACTCTCACTGATATAAAATATAAATACGACGTTACTGAAGGGCTGTCATAAGAAAAAGTTATCCTCTCGTGTTTTTTGTTATTGCTTCGTTAGTTTCTCCTTGCTAGAAGAGCGTTCTTTTATGGAGATGATAATAAAACTTCAGAATTTTCAGACGTTCTTCACAGCTTCTTTGTTTGCTCTGCCTTTAGTAATAAAGATACGGTGGGTGACACATTTGAGTTCCTGAGACTTCGCAGTTTGATCTCCTAAATATATTTTATTACCATTTCTATTGTTGTGTGGAACGTATCTTCTAGAGTGGTTTGATTTTTATGCGTGTTGGGGCAGAATTTTCATCACTGCAAATTCTTCACCTTGTTAAAATTTCTCCTTTCCCATTTTTCTCGGACGTAAAAATTGTCAACGTGGTTTTTACTACTTTCTTGTCGTCTGATCTGAAGATTTGGGAAACGCTAATTGCTGTGCCATGATTATCCATAATCCAATATGATCGTCTTTAGAATTGGTTTCATAAAATATCTGAGACAGGTTACATTAAAAGGCTGAAACCTGTGGCTATAATGCGTTGGAAAATACAGTCTCTTAATTAAATTTTCCATAGAGAAATTAAGTAGTTTGAAAAATTCTGTCGGAGATGTTACTGCATTACTGGATCTTCTCCCGTGCGTTGTACAAAATGCTGAAATGATGCAGCCACTCTATGAAGCGTTCCATGTACACTGGAAGTGCCAAATTAATGCTTACAGCTTTTGAACGTTATTAACAGAGAAACTATTAAAGACGTTCTGATGGGACTGCGTGTATTTGAAAAATAAGGACGTCAGGTGTGTGCAAGCGCGTGCAGCCATTCTGCTGTTGCTGTTGTACGTTCCGTTTGCAGCCACGAGGGGCAGAACTACAACTTCTGGAGGAAAATGGTGAAGGTGACAAGGTTTTATTTCGAGCAACGTAATAAGATTGAAAAGTATTATGGGAAACGCGAGAACACAATTGAGGTGGAGATACGATGAAGGGTATAATTTGACACCGCACCACCGTCATGTATAACGATGACACGATTACGTGACAAGTATGAGATGTACGGAACTCTGTACAATATGAAGAAAGCACGTGCAGCAGGAAGAGAAGGAAAGCGGACGAAGGAAATGATGGGTCGGTTTTGCACAAATTCACACATTCGCCCTGGGAAGTCGAAGACCGCACAGCAAGCTGTAAGCTGCGCATACATCAGGTATCGGTTCATCAAGTGTGCATCGAATTCTTCACAAATAAAAGTGTAGGCCTAAGTTCCTATGATACGTCACACTATAAATGAAGACATCCTAACAAGGCGTGTGGAATTTTGTGAGCTTGTTGTGGACATGTGTAACGGTGTCGAACATTTGATTGATATTGAACATTTTTGGTTGTCGTCTAGCTATAAACAAACGCAAGGTCACAACATAGCACGTGGTTATATTTAAAATGCGCGTTGGGTCACATCCCTACCGTTGCACAGTAAACGTTTACCCTCAACGCGCCAAAAGAAGTATAACTTCAAAAATATTATATTGTACTATTAACACTAAATTTCGTGAAAGCAGGCACTGAAAAAAAAAAAAAAAAATTAAGCACATGGTAATTAACCCTTTCTTAGAAAAAAACCAAAAATATAATTTGTAAAAGTATTCTAAGTAATATTACTTTGAATAGGACTCTGAAGGTCATAAAGAGTTACCCAATCTTAATGGGTGGTGTGACAGTGCTTCTTACTGGATAGTTTTGCCAAACTTTTACCAGTGGTGCTGAGATCAACGCGTGGCGATGAAATCAAGGCGTGCCTTAAGAGATCTTCTATGTGACCCTCTGTTAATATGCTAAAACTTGACAAAAATATGATTGTATATCTGAGAGCTGAAATGTCTGCCAGTTAATTTTCAGACCCCTTGCTCAAACTATGAAATGGTGATTATCCAGAAACAGACGGCATGATAGCTATCCCGGACATGTTGNCTCAGACCCCTTGCTCAAACTATGAAATGGTGATTATCCAGAAACAGACGGCATGATAGCTATCCCGGACATGTTGTGCACTGTAGTGACTACAGTTCAGGAGCTGAGAGCAAACATTTATTAAGATGTTGCTCAGATACAGGATAAGTCTATGGAATGGTTGTGTAAAATATCCATTCTGACCCCGAAAATACGACCAAGCAGTGGTGATCAATGACATTTCGTTGAAATCAATTCGAGGGGAAGAATTGGTATACAATTCAATAGATATGGTGGTAAATACAGACGAAGCAGTTCATTGCCCAGTGGAATTTTTCAACAGACTGTAAATCCACCGGGTATCTTCACGCCACAGACTTATACTGCGGTGGGGACATCTGTTATATTGGTCAGAAATGTGAAGCCCCCGAAACACTGTAATGGCGGTAGGCTGCAAGTCAAAGCTCTAAAACGCAATGTAGTCGAGGCCACAATTTGAACTGGATCGGCTAAGGACGAAACCGTGTTTGTGCCACGTATTCCATTGATTCCCGAAGATCTTTCTTTTAAATTCTAGAGATTGCACATTCCATTCAAAGTATGCTTCCCGAATACGACAAATTAGTCAGAGGTGCAAACTCTCAAATTCGCAGGAGTTGACTTGATGCATTACGGATTGCATCCTCTAAAAGGGTAAATTATATTGTTTACAAAGAAGTATTGTTAAAAGCTTAACTTACATGTTGACAATGCCGATTACTAATAACAACTACAAACTTAACAGCCACAATAATTATTTTGGTACNGCTTAACTTACATGTTGACAATGCCGATTACTAATAACAACTACAAACTTAACAGCCACAATAATTATTTTGGTACTAAAATTTCATTACAGATTCTGTTTTAAAATATGTATTATTTTTTAAAGACATAATAATTATTGAAAAAAATATTGTAACGAAAACTCGCATTTCACGCGGACAAAGTCGTGGGCCAAAGATAGTATTCGATAAAAGTCTTCAAACTTTCAGCCTCCGTAAAAAATTTCCTTATCGTTTGTCGAGTACCTTCCTTGTTTACGAAATGTTTTATTAACTATTTTAATGACTCATTATGAATGTTTATTTTATTATTATTTGATCTTATATATTAGAATAAATAATTGTGCTTTATTGAACGAAACAGTTTCCCNGCTTAACTTACATGTTGACAATGCCGATTACTAATAACAACTACAAACTTAACAGCCACAATAATTATTTTGGTACGAAAACTTCATTACAGGTTATATTTTAAAATATGTATTATTTTTTAAAGACATAATAATTATTGAAAAAAATATTGTAACGAAAACACGAATTTCACGCGGACAAAGTCGTGGGCCAAAGATAGTATTCGATAAAAGTCTTCAAACACATTCAGCCTCCGTAAAAAGTTTCTTATCGTTTGTCGAGTACCTTCCTTGTTTACGAAATGTTTTATTAGCTATTTTAATGACTCATTATAAATGTTTATTTTATTATTATTTGATCTTATATATTAGAATAAATAATTGTGCTTTATTGAACGAAACAGTTTCCCTGACTTAATAATTATTAAGGTTTTCATTTTCCCCTGGTTTTTCCCTTTCTTGTGATAATTCCCTAATTTTCCAAGAATATAAAACAAATTTTATGTGAATATGATTTCCAATAAAGTTAGAATATTCATAGAGATGTACAAATAAAAACAAAATATATAATTATATACAGAACCTTAAATAAATTACCTACATATAAAAAACCTTTCTCATTACTATCACCTCATGATAACATACTTGTGAATAAACAATAAACATATAGCATGTGATTGTCCTTACAAAAGAAAAGTAATTAAAATCCAATTTCATCAGTACAGTGCTCCGCCCACCTGCGGCACGTAAAAGGGAATATTGATTACCTCGTAACTCGCGTCTGCCTAAAAGTGTCATTACGTTCGGGTGTGGAATAAAACAAGAGCCATACCTGCGGCAGACTGGCACGCGCATGTTGAAAATTATGGTTCGAATCATGAACAATTCGACTTGGAAAACGCTGGCATCCCACAAAGTTCAAAAAAGGTGATTAGAGAGATGATTAAGTCTTGAAACATGACGGGGAAACTACTGAAAAACCTGAACTTTGAGCGAGCAAGCGTGCGTCATCTTTCTGAAAACCTGGACATGATAGGACTCCGTCGTAACACACATTGTTTAATATCAGTTTTCACGAGTATACACGTACCTCAGTGGATAAATGTTCTAGGAAAATGATGTTTTCCCAGGAAAAGTAGAAAACAATTATCTACAGCCGCCGATTATTTATTATTTCTATCAAATACATTCAAAGGAAAAAAATTCAGAAAACTGTTTTAAAATAATGGCATTTATAGTGGTTCCCTGCGCAGTTTCCTGAAGGCAAAGAAGAAAAAGTAAATAACCACATCTGCGGTTTAATCCATTTACTTACTTTGTGTGTAATAATAATACCACTGTTACAGATATAATTTGCGAGAAATTCAGTTTCCCGGGAATGCATACACCAGCTTTGCAAGGGCCCGTCGCAATGCTTCCTTATTGCCTGACGTGACACTGAGGGGCTTACAAATTTTTTCTAGAGATTTTCCTTTCGCAAAGAAAGATAGCAGCACAGAGGGCCGCAGAATATCTTCAGTGCAACGATGTAAATTCTGTGACTCTCATGTCGATATAGCAGTGGCGTAGAACAAGCTAGTAGTAGGGTACAGAGACCCGTCGTTTCGCCTCTGTTCCCTTTGCCTTAAATGCAGGCAAAATGCCTTTGTCAAAACGCCTGTGCCTGAAATGACTGTATTAAAAATTTAAGGAATGTTTCTAATTTGTAGGCAAAACGCCTCGTAGGCTTAACGACTGCTAGGCAAACCGCCTGTAGGCGAAACACCTGTAGTATTTAGGTGAAACCCATGTTATAGAAAAACGCCTGTTGGCATCATGTTTTACGCAAAACGTCTTTAGGTAAAACGTGGCATCCATGTAGAGGAAGTGTGCCGCTGGTTGTGAAGTGATGCGCTCCTTAATATGGAACTCTGTTGAACTCTTCCTGTATCCGAAATATTAGTCGCTAATACTAGTTGCCACTACGTGTGGGAAATGCAATGTGAAGTGGCTGACGTCTAGCGGCAGATTTCCGAACTCATGGAATAGTTATAAACCACTTGGTTGTAACTTTACGACTTACCTAAAATAATACTTATGTATTCATTTTCCCAAAACCAATACAAATCATTGTTATTCACTATTGTGTTTATAATCGTCACTACAGCTATAGTAACAAACTCTGAATGACGAAGAGCGTCTTAGGTCTAACATATTTATGTGCATTCTGAGGAGTTTAGTTGTAATCTGTTATAAACCAAAAATAAAAATTAAGATGACGACTCATTTGGACGTTAAATAATCTTGGCGTATTATATTCACACAGATTTGTTCTTTGAGATATACTTACAGGAAAGCGGTAAATTCAGTGCGTATTTGTGTATTTTTTTTCAGAATGTATAGAGGTTTTACCAAATGCCAATATTGCTTCGTGGACATTATAATCAATTCCGTAACGTGGAGAATAAGTGACATGTCTTGATAATTGTGTTCTTGTATTAATAAATTTTAATTGACATAAAATACTTCTCGTTATAGCATTTTCAATACAGTGCCGTGAATACTCGCAATTATTACTTTTTTTTACCGTTTTTTGATGTAAACGAACGTCTCAAATTAAATAATTTTTCCTGTCAATATTTGTTTAACATCCGTAAGATGTGAGCAGAATAAAATTTAAACAGTGTCACTGAAAACGGAACCACTTGCTCATTTTCCAACGTTTATAGCAAAGAAAACACATTTGAATGATCATTCCACCCGTCTGCGAAACGTGACGATGTTGCTGCTAGTGTTACTCTGTTTCTTGAGTATTTATACGTTCCTCTCTTCTGACCCTGCGACTTAATAAGGCGGTCTATTTTCAGCTTTAGAGATAGAATATCCAAAGTTCCCTGGAATAGCATATTTGGCTATGGTAGGCATCTATATAAAATTCTTCTTGTAGAGATATGGTTCTGTATTTTATCTGATAATTTTTTTCGGATGATGAACAAGGATGTGGCTTGTTCTGTCCGTATCGGCCTGGTGGTCAAATGGTGCTCCTTCCTGATGGTCTGTCGTGGTAGTTCAAAATTATTCCGCCAATATGCTGGAAACCTTGACGTATCCGTCACTCACGACCACGTGATAATATAAAGTGCGAATGTCTCAAATGACAGGTCTGTTAGCACGCTATCCACCCTATCTCTCGTGGAGTTATTGTTCGGCCTCTTTCAAATCCCGACGCGTGTTGTTTACGGGAAATTAAGCATTTTCGGAAGCCGTACTTAAAATCTACTTGAATGCACATTGCGTTTTCCCCCAACATAAGTAAAATTNAATTAAGCATTTTCGGAAGCCGTACTTAAAATCTACTTGAATGCACATTGCGTTTTCCCCCAACATAAGTAAAATTAACACTAGAATGGGCCGGATCACCTTATTCATTCGTCGTTCAAGTGAAACTGCGAAATCGTTAGAAAAGTATTCATATATGCTCATTCTTAGACTTGTATGCATTAAAAAACAGAAAATATAATAAATCATTTCAGCATTTACATATGTTTACCTAACACTTTTAATTAAACGTTGAGTTATGGGATTCCATTCCCTGCGGTGTTAGACTACCAACTCTGCCGTGTGCACGCCAGTTAGTGTACCCGTCGAAATATATGCAAGTAGGGGCGGGGCAGTGACCTTTTTACAAAGATTGATTTCTAAAGTGCTCCATTACCCGTCAGACGACAAAAGTAATTACTACTGCTCTCCCGTGCATCTTATCGGGGCACATGACAAGTGCTTGTATGTCACGTTACATGCGTCGTGTGTCCATGTTGTTGTGTTCGTTTTGATTAATTAAATCACTTATCATAGATAGATAATTTTTTAAGTTAAAGAATTTAATAGTGAATTAAAAATAATTTGGACTTAAGTAAATTATTTATTGCAACTTCTGGGTCATTATTAGAACATCAGACCTCTGAAATGATGGTTTCAAAGATAGCGGAAATATAGGGTACACTGTAAAATAATTTCTGGATAACTTCCTAAATTGTAATGGAAATACTGTGAAGCTGAAAATATTGTCAATGTTTAGCATTGCTAATATACGAAGTTGGGAACTTCCCTACGCATTTCACTCTTTTCTGAGCAAATATAGGAACATTACTATGGATGTATGGGAAAATATTTTACTATTCGCACTTTGGCGCTGTACGCATACACTGATATTGTAAACTTACAAATAATTTATTAGAGTGTACGCACCCCAAGAAGGATGGTTATAGATTTCTCGTGGTTACTTCCAACTTTTCAGAAGCCCTGCTCATTTTCTACTATACAGCAAACAGAGCTTAACTAAGTATAGATCTTTTCATCAAATGGACAACGCACCTAATTCGTGGGCATTCAGATTAGTTAGTATAGTCACTAGGCGATACCAACTCGCCTATTTGCTCTCTGGTTTGAAACTATATATTAATAATAAATAAAGTTTTGAAATTTACAAATAATATAAATAATCAAAACCTTAATTTAACAATAATAATATATCGTTGTGTTAATACAATGTTATGAACTTTGATCTGGTCTTAGCTGAACGGCCTACCTGATCACACCTTCACAAATCAATCCAAGACACAAGCCGTGATTGCCAAAATACCTTGCGAAAGGCGATGCAGAAACTCTCTCCCTCAGCCAGTAAACGGGGCCGAACATTGACACCACGCGCCCGACAAAGGACAACGTAATCTTAGAAACGTGGACTGTTGTCATAGGGGCATCGAACCAAGAGGACGTCTGGAGATGGGTGTGTCTTACCGTCGCAGACCGCCACCTCAATCAGCCTACGGCAACATGGACAAGGTGGGGACTCTACTATTAGCTTTTTAGTGCCGTGGTCCATTAGTATGATTACCTAACATCCTGATATTTTAAAGTTCCCTCCAAAATAACGTGTATTGTTAAATAGTTATTGTACATTCTTAAATTCAATACACCCCTATCTTTTACTGCTGTGCTCTACCTGACTGAGTTATTATGTAGTATAACCCTATAGCCCATTTTAGGTATTAAAGAATCATACAGCATTTCTTGATAAGAAGTATTAAATGCTTGACACACATGCCATATTCAGCAAAGTACCTGAAACGTCATGCAAGGTATTTTTAAATATAAATTTAAAAAAAATGTGAAGAAAATGCTAATAGACCATAAGAAATGGGACTCATCCAATCTCGTACCGCAACCACTCGCTTACCACGCAGCAACGTGACTTCCAAGACGCCGATATTCCGCTGATAGTGAGTCCCGTAGTTCGGAGGCCTGCACACATTTATCGCCTCACTCCAACTGCCGTTTTACCACTTGACGGTCGTTGGTTCGCGTGTGTTTTGTGGATTGAGTTTGGATTGAAATTGCTCACATTCTTTCGACACTTGAAACAGTCAGCCAGAATCACATTTTGGACATAGTTTGGCGGATTGCCATCAAGTATGTTTTGTATTATACCATGCCAGGAACTATGTTTAAGAAAAGGTGGATCGAAGTCTTCTGCTCACATTTCGGACGACTGTCGGTGAAAGCTCTAAAAGACATATCAGCTTTTATGTGTTCATTGTAAATATGGTGTAGATTTAAAGTATCCAACTAGAAAACTTTTAACATGTTTGCATTATCGCATAAATTATAATTGGGAATTCTAGCAGAACTTTACGATAGTTAAAAGCAGTCTACATTAGAATGTCTGCCAAAACATAAATATTTTTGCATTTCCCCTTGCGGTTTGCTTCATACGTCGTCTAAAATAAGCACCGAATTCGGTAATGCTACACTCCGGGGAATTATTTTATTTTTGTTAGTGAATGGGAAATATTTCATTCCTTCGTTAGAAGATAGAATACTCGCTAATCGCATTTGACCTCTTTCAACGTTTACGAAAGCAAATATACGTTTGCAAACCTAAGTCAATTTGGTTGTTCTGAAAGCATCATTATCAGACGTTTTTTACCGCAAGAGGAAGGCCCAGTTATTATACACCGTATATTTGCTGGTTAAAGCGTAGCACGTTTCCGTGTTTCTTCAGTTACTTGTTTATTCTTAGTTACAGTAACTGGAAGATCTTCCCTTTGCTGTATAACCATCATACTAACAAACCATAGTATGACAACATGTATAGGATATGAAACACTCTTAAATAATGTCTCATGGTAGACATAACAAAAAATGTAGCAGACTCTTAAACACACTTATTAATAATCTACAGTTTGAAATTTATTTACCTAAATATAATTACTGGGGACCCAGTACATGGCTTGCGAAATGTTTGGCCCGTTATGACCACGGAATAAATGCATTAGACGAAGTGTGCAAGCAACACGATATAACTTGCATGCAAAAAAAACTATAAAAAAAATCATATTACAGATAAACTTTTATTTGAGAAAGCGGAAAATATAAGAAACAACCCTAATATCACAACTGGAGAAAAAATCTGAGTTTGGTTAGTTGGAAAAGTTATGAGAAGTAATTTTAAAAGAGAAATGGGGTATCATACTACAAAGATAGCCGACCGTGATAAACAAATAAGAGGGGGGAAATAGGTGAATTCCTCCCATTCCTAATTTCCTTGCTCTAAGTGCACTCGGTTCGCTTCTGGGTGGGTCATCTGCAATTAGCCGGGATGTTACACACAGAAAGAACATCACTAGTGGAAAAGGAATGTTTCTTCGTCCTTATAAATTGAATCAAGTATCATTAAAAAAAAAAAACCGAAGACGAGGACGATTCTGAACAGTCTTCCAGCCTGCGCACACACAAAGACATTTGTGTGACATACTTCCAAGTTGTGTACATGAGAGATGATTTACCACCGAAACCATACTTTCAGGACTGTATGATTGTTAATTTAGATTCTCAACAAAATGATGGGACCAACTCGGTTGCAATAAGAAAAAACGGAAGTTATTCCATCTACTATGACAGCTACAGAGACTTATGTCGTCCGTTAGAAATACATCATTATTTACAGGTAACACAAATCATCTACAATTACGAAACCAAACAATTACTGGTGACACATAGCTGTGGACAATTATGTTTATTATTCCTGAGTAAAAATAACATACGCACTAATTAAAAATGTTAGTAGCATAGAAAAAGTGTTAATCACACTTATCGTAAATGGAAACTCGTCCAAACTGCATTATATTTATTTCCCATCCTTCAAGTTATATGATGAATGACAAATGAGTCTAATTTAATTCGTAAAATACAAAAAAATATCAAATATAGATGCACATAATAAAACATTCACACTGAACATCGGCAAATATAAACATCGGATAGTTATACCTGTTCATCATACGAACTTGAAGATTTGGAAACATTCATAAAATTATTGGTACCTGAAAATGTTAACATCCTTTTGCGCAGTAATCCGAATACTTTAACTAGTATAATGCTTAGCAATGTCAATATCGATTTCACGAAAAATATTTAAACCGCTTCTATGTTAGGCTACGAACAGAAGGTGTATCCAGCCAATCAACTACACGAATCGTCAAAGCAAGTCAATATTTGGTTAGTTAGTGTGTGTCGTGTGAACGTAAATATTGTCGGAGGTTCTTTTTTGAACGTTAAACCTAAGAACACAATACATTTTATTAATTTTTTCAGTTGTCCCTAGATATAAAATAATTGGAAAACCAAATATTGTAATTTTCTTCCAGTAATAGTAAATCACATTAACGGAATTGTCACTAAAGTCGATCAAAAAGGTAGACTTATTAACATTAGAAACGAAATGGTAACCATACCTCTACAACTGAAAACAAAATGAATAGAAAGTACTATAAAGAGAAATGCAATCTGCAATGCAAACTAATGGCGATTCTTTTTCGTACTCAAAATAAACCTGCTCTTCATTTATTGAAACAAAAGACATTACCTATGAAAGACTTAAAAAATATCGTAAAGCACTCAACTCAATTAGGAAGCCAAAACGGTTAACACAGAGCAACGTATTTATTTTAGAATTACATTTGCAAAAAAAAATTACCTCTCGTTAACAACAAACGACGTTAACACATGTACGATATATGGGTGGAACCACGCTGATAATTATAAACTATTCACTAACGCCAGTGGGAAATACGAAGTTGTCACACCGTTGAGCATGGTGTTGGGATTTGCCGAAGACTATAAATATGATATATGAATATAAGTATTCTGAAACATATTATTAACATTTCTGATGATTAGAACCTAAGATAATAAGTTCCTTATTCATAGGACATTATTCAATATACATTTACTTAGCTATAAATGTTCGTTTCAATATGATTCCAATTTTTTTGTTTGTACCGTTAGAGTTCATAATTTTCATCACAGTTTTACTTCAGATTTTTGGAGATAAATTATCAAATAGAATATTAAAATGAGAAAACTGATTAGAGTCAAATTGTCATGTATTATTAATTTTGTAATTATTCTAGCATGACAGGTTTTTTAGAATTGTATTAGCGGACTGTGAGATGAATGAAACATTTTGTGCACAGCCCTTTCTTACAATTCACACAAGTTGTCGTCGGTTTTCCTCTTGAACAGTGTGCACATCGCAGCTGTTTCCCACTTGGAATTTTATAAAGATATGTCCAATGTTATCGTATCNTGTATAAAGATATGTCCAATGTTATCGTATCTCAAATCATTCAAGAACTTTCGCTTCACCTCTGGTCCAGTTCTTGGTTTTGGGACTGTGTTATTTATTAGAAAGGTTGTTGCAATCCTGAAAAAATAAAACGGTTATCAATTTGCAAGATCATACAAAATAAAATATAAATAAATCATTATATACAATTCGTTAACAAACATTCAATAGTTNCTTACAATTCACACAAGTTGTCGTCGGTTTTCCTCTTGAACAGTGTGCACATCGCAGCTGTTTCCCACTTGGAATTTTATAAAGATATGTCCAATGTTATCGTATCTCAAATCATTCAAGAACTTTCGCTTCACCTCTGGTCCAGTTCTTGGTTTTGGGACTGTGCTATTTATTAGAAAGGTTGTTGCAATCCTGAAAAAATAAAACGGTTTTCAATTTGCAAGATCATACAAAATAAAATATAAATAAATCATTATATACAATTCGTTAACAAACATTCAATAGTTNTTCAATTTGCAAGATCATACAAAATAAAATATAAATAAATCATTATATACAATTCGTTAACAAACATTCAATAGTTTCCCTCTGCAAAATAGAAGAAAGTAGTTTGTACCTATCTCAGCAATAGTGTACAGCTTCCAACATGTGACAACCATAGTGTCTGTACAATTTGTAAATAGTGGAAAGTACCGCTTATTCCCTCTTACTAAAATTTTATACATTGCCAAGAAAGCATTAACAAGGTAAACTCGGTTTTCGTACTTATTGTAATATTTAGTACACAATGGAATTGGTATATTCTTTTTAGTGCCTTTAGACCGTTTCTTCACTGCACTCCTTGTGTCAAGATAATCAGAATTTATTATTAAAGTCACCAATTTGTTGTCATTACAGTGAACAATCCCAGTATCATTGTAACTGTCCAACAAATGTCTAATGCTCCTCTCTCATTTTTCGCTAGAGGTGTAGGTGTTTCCACGTGACAGTTTGCAATGCGGTTTTCTCTAAGAGTACCAGTTATAAAATAATACATCTTACTCATATGTACAGCCCAGTCGTGGAAGCTGAAAAATTTGTCTGTATAGTTAGCAACATTTTCCAGATGGTTTTTACCGGTCGCAAATATTCTACAACTCTTGTAGATAATGATAAATCATACTTTTCAGTTTGCTCTGGAAATTTGATTATCCAAAAAAAGTATCGATTATTACTTCACACCAACAACAGGTTGTAACTGAACTTCACAAGCTTACCTTACATGTACATCTTATTGCTGTTGAAATTGATATTTTTTTATTACCTGGAATTGATAACAAGAAATGCAGTTAGAAACAATGCTTACATTGCAGTCTGTAGCACAGTCCCATTACATTCTTTCACGTGTCAGTTGAAAACCACAAAAAATTTAGATCCCAATAAACTTGACGAGATCACATCTTGACAAAGAAAATGTGTGATAGTTTGTTTGTTTGCTGTACACAATAGTTTCTTCCAGAATTTTTTCTAATTCTTGTCAATTATTTCACAGAATAAGCTGCCAGCATTTTAAATTTTCCAGCTCATTTTGCAGCACGTGTTTTTATATCTTCTACAATCTACACTGTCCTGTGGTTGGGAAGAATACACAGGATGACAGTCTTTCACATGTCCCCATTTCGGCGATACAACTCAGTTTCTTCCGATGCACAAAGTAACACTTTTGAACTTCATATTATATCGACATTCTTATGCAGTGTTTAAATGTTGTTTGAAGTGCTGGGTACAGTAGCATTGTCGTTATTTGGATCAATATTAACATATAAACGATCTGTTTCACCTAATGAAATTGTAGCAGTTATGTCGGTTACATTTTCGTTTTCTGGAGCAAGAATAATATATTCATCAATATATTTGCAATCAAAAGCAATGCCAGGTTTTGGTAAAAGAATATTATTCGATATATTTACATCATAATCGTCATCTTCAAAACAAATATCATCTTAATCTTCATCAGACAATATTTGTGAATACTCCAGTGCTTCGTGTAATTAAATAAATTTTTGCTTTATCCGTTGTACTATTTTCTTTCTTCAAAATGTTACAAATTAGTCAGAAATGTGTGTTAGAAGCATATAAAAAAAGGGTAAAAAATTATGGCTTGCGTTATTTGTTCAGAGTCATATTATAAATGATTTTCGTATCATGCATCTTCATTGTCTCAATGTCCTACAAATGGGATATCACACAAAAATAATGAAATTTTTCAACTCTTTAAATTAGTCATAACATGCTCTTAAGTGAACGCTTGACTATAATAAATAACTCTGCTTCACCCGTCCTACAAATATATACATTTTGCAAATGAAATATTTATATATTCTAAAAAGCTACAAATTAGTCAGAAATGAGTGTTAAAAGAAAATAAATAAAGAGGTAAAAATAATCGCCTGCATTATTTTTTCACAGATATATATTATAAAATGTTGTTCATATCATGCAACCTCATTGTCCTAATGTCCTACAAATGGGACCTCAAATAAAAATACTGAAACTTTCCACTTCTTAGATGTGTCATAATAAACAGCTGCTAAGTAAATGCTTGGGTATAATATTTATATTTTCAAAAACATAACTTTGCTTTACTCGTCCTAAAAAAAATATTCGATAGAGAAATGTTATAATTTTTCAAAATTTAACAAATTTGTCAGAAATAAATATAAGAAGCACGTTAACAGAGCGAAAAAAATTATCGCATGCTATATTTGTTCACAGACATATTATAAATGCTTTTTTATGATGCATTCTCATTGTCCCAATGTTTTACAAACAGGACATAAGATAAAAATACTTCTGTAACTGAAATATTTTAACTTTTTACATGTATCATACCATGCTGCTAGGTAGATTTTGGCTATAAAACTTATATTTTGAAATACATAACTTAGTACATTGTGGAAAAAGATATAAAGTTACCACCAACGTGCCCTCATCATAGAAGTAATTGTACACACACACACACACACAACCAACTAGCAGTCTCGGAACAAAACAAACAAAAGAATATTTCAATTCTCTATGTCGACGTGTTCAAAAATTAGAACGGCAATTAAAAATCGGGTTCGTTTAGTAAATCGTTTAATTGAAAACATTAGAAAGAGTAACCAATTCAACATTCCTTGTTGTCCTATATGTAATACATTGGGTCTCAATGAAGGGGAGGAGGCAATAATGCTAGTGTTTTTTTTACATTTCGACGTAATTCATTAATTTACGCGCGCAAATTTAAAATTTCTGTAAAATTATAGTTTGACTTATTAAATGAATGACCCACAAAACATTTAAATAAGTTCAATATCCTCGAAAGAAGATCCTTTTTATTCTAACCACTTTTGAAAATATATGAGGAAGCGTAAAATGTGCAATATTAAATTTGGCTATGTCTTGATATAAAGAAAATGCGTTATCGACCACTCGGGGAGTGTGACATGGTTGCCCTCGATAAATATAGCGATTGTCGTAGTGAGTATGATGCGTAGTGCAGGAAAGAGTCTACGTTTCTCATTAAGCAGGATGCACGTGTAAGGAACATAATAGTATATGTGAATACGCCACACCTAAGTAATGAGGAGTGGGTAGAGTAATTGTGATAATGACTGTTGGCAAGGCAAGTGGGAGTCATTGGAGGAAATACGTACAAACGCTGTAGCCTTCTTCAGTAAGAATTGACAAACTCAACTGTATGACGCGAACATATAAGACATTTTATCAGCTAGGTATGAAACCCATGACAGATTATTTTCATTATAAAAAAACATTTATCCAAAAATATTATCATAACTTTCAAAATTCATCCCAAACGCAGAACAAATGTCTAAGTTGTCAGTTCACAAAATAAATTGAATTTTCCAAACTTGCATCCTATATCGATATTTGTATAGTACCTAAATTATATGTATGTTATGTTTGTAAACACTAAATTATATCAACGTGCACACATAAATTATTCTCGTAAATATAACTGACAAAAAAAAAGTTTAAAAATAATTATAATGAAAACATTTATAGTGCAGTAATACAAAACTGTTTCCGCTAGATAATTTACTTAATGGTACGCTTATTTTAAAAGAACTCCTATTTAAATAATGATATTAATTCACTTAACCACTCCAAGCGATGAAGAATAAATCGTATTTTGTGTCCGTATTTTACGACCAAACAAAACGAATGATGAAAATCGCTTTGTATGAAATGAATTTTCCGACTGACTGCCTCACTCACTCATCAACACACAGCCAAAACAGCTTCACGCAAAAGCATACAGATTTTAGGATGTCTTCCATTTAAGACGTAGGTGCTCGCTAACAAAGGGTTTTTAGAAATTCAACCCCTTAGATGGTGATAAAGGAGTTAATCTGTTTCAAAGGAATCCCCAATTCATCACTTAACCGAGGAGATATCGTTAAGCCCTTAGCTTCGACAGGTAGTCCATACAAACATCTAAAAAAAATTTGGAATTTTTTATGTCCAACCCTTAAGAGGGCAAAAAAGGTGTAAAATGTGTTTTTGAGTACTCCTGACCACTCATTAACCAGATGGGATATAGCTGTTCTTCTAAGCTTCAAAAGGTAGCCTATACAAATACCTAATAACCAGTATCAATATTTTTACTGGTTATTCTCTTTGCTTCAGAACCTAATTATAAAATTGTATATTGAAGTCTAACCTTCTCATAAATTTTTTTTGCGAAAAAAAAAATTGGTTTACATTGTTAGTGAGAAGTTTTCAAAGGCATATTTTACCCCTTTTCGCTCTCATAGGGGTAAAATTTCGAAAAAAATTGGAGGGCATGAGTCTACACCCTAAGGAGAATATATCCCTTAATGTTCATGCCTTTGCGAACAGCGGCTTGGGCTCTGCGTTTATGAATGTGTCAGTACGTAGATGGTCATGAGATTACATATTATACACACAAATGCACATAATTATAAAAACATATTTTCGTCTAAACTGTAACCGTGAGATCCAATGATGCCAAAAATGAATATTTAAGAACGGATCATCAAGATTATATGCAGGAAGTGCCTCACCCTATTATTTTGCAAAACTTGATAAATGTGGCAGGAAACCAAGTACTAACAGTTTCAATTACGATAGACTTATTAAATTTACAGTTTGCAAATTAGTGGCAAACATAAACTCAGGTTTGTGGAAGATACCCACAATGAAAAATCCGTCAGAACAGATGTAAATATACTACAGAAAATATTTAAATTATTAGAATCGATTCCAGTTACAGAACAATACAACATTTATTGCAGAAAATCAGTATGTATAGTAAAGTCTCCACGAGCGGTAATAAGAGTAGCTACACGCCATGGCATTGAATAAAACAAGTCTTCAATGTTTACATGGGGAATCTCCCGCTAATCTGCTTCTATCCGAGTCCACAATCCATCAGTATTGGCTGGTGGATGTGAATGATGGACTAGTTGCTGAGTGACCGTATCCCAGACATTTTCAATGAGTAACACGGGACGAAAATTTAGGCCAGGTAAGTAGTGGCATTTGTCCGTAACAGTCACATGGATGAGGTGTCTGCCATACCGTGGTATGGCACGGGCCACCATTTCGTGGCCCAGCTCCGGGTTTTCGGCTAACCCTGTTCTTTTCGATCCGCTTTTTTCCAAACTATCATCACTGTCGTGGCATTATACCCTGTATGAGCATCAAATTCGCGGTGAAAGAATCCTCCTTCATGCAATCCGATCATTGAGCTCCGTTTTGAACTCTGTAACATGCCTAAAATGTTCCCTTAAGCTATACGTCTACAGACAGTCTGCTGACTCCAGTGTTACAGTTCACTGGTTATGAAAACTAATCTTACCTGGATCCTCAAATGTCGTCATTTTGTACGCCTTCTTATCTAGGTTCAGAGAACGCTACTGCGTCTATGCCTGCCTAATACTTATCTAATTATAATAATCTGCGCAGAATACCCTGATTTTCATTTCCTGTATGTTTTGTTTCATTTGAGTATCTATTTCATGGTACTGCGTTTTTCACACACATGAGTATACGTAGGTGAGTATGTGAACTGTTAACACAATACTTCTTTTCCGCTTAATGCAAAAAATAATACTACGAATAGGTTAAACCATGTGTTATTTGTCACATGGCTACCAAATCACCTTATATAAGACGCATTTTCAGCGCCAAATTTAAGTCGTGAACAACCTATCCCATACAAGGCCTAAGACAACTTTAAAATTCTTGAGAATTTTATTATGAAAAATATCTACATACACTGGATAAGGATAAATTATGGGAATATGAGTCATCTGTGCTACAATGAATGTCTCTGTGGCCCTAGACTGTGACAAATCCAGAAATGACATATCTCGCAAAGTGTCAAAGGTAGAAGAAATAATTACCTACTACTATCTGTTTTCCTGTTCTCAGATAAAATCATTTATCAAGTAAAAAAAATTTGACTGCCATTCTTTTTTGTAGGCTTAGCACACAAGTTTTTAACATGGATTGTTACAATGTCAAAATTCGTAGAAACTAAAAATGTGCTAGTGTAAAACATACGCCCTCCTTCAAGGTAATAAATGCCTCTTTCGCTGGTAATTCCAGTGTATAAACTATAAACTTATACACTTGGCAATAGAGCTCCCAATAATAATGTTTTCTTTACCATTTAATACCTGCTGAAGCCTTGTTTAAGAGCAGGTGTAAAATATGTCGCAGGGCACTTTCCACTAGACACCATAAAAGCAACACTTGCGAGCACTAAATCTGTTACACATTTCTCTGCGAAACACTCCAAACTGTGTGGTTTAAGGATAACACTAGCGGTATATTGCAGTGTTCTCTGCTTCAGATCACCGATAATTAAGGTTCTCATTGCCATATACTGGTGCTTGGTAGTTACTGGACGCTGCATGTTGTTGGAAGGTATTTATTTATATGTACCACCTTCCATCAATGCTGATGAGTAGTGAGAAAGGCTATTTTTCGTCAGTGTTTGTCAACAGTAGGGAACAGTAATACGTAACCAACAAAGTATTTCTATATGCTGTTCACAAAAAATTTAGCACTTTTGAAATCAACCTTCGAAAAATGTTACCGCCCCTACCAGCATAGGTTTTAACGGGCACACTGACTATCATGGGGAAACGACGGAGGGAATGTAGTTCCATGTCTTAACTTTGAATGAAAATTTTAAGGTAAACACCGTGAATAATGAAATGACTTATTTTTTTATGTTGTTATTAGAGAATGGATGCAAGTGTAATGACCAGCAAAATATTATCAAGTATTTCCTTTTCTAATTATTTCACATGTTCACTTTATCGACGTATGAATAAAGTGATCACACCCACGACAATGGTAATCTAAAGCCTGTATGCCACGATAAAATTTTCAGTGCAACCTGGTGCGGAAGCTTCCCCGAGACCTACTATCCGAGCCTGCATGCCAGCAGTTATAGTGGGTTCTTTGGAATAACCTGTCTAATGATACCTACTTGTTGCCGCACAAGTAAAGACGAGTGCATTTCTTAAGATTTTACTTCTGCAACGATGGTCCAGGAAAAATTTTCACTCATGACTTCAGAATTATGGGTTTATGCACAGAATCTATAACTGAACTTTTGTTAAACACGAAGGTTTACCATAATTTTTGTACCATGTAGTTCTTGAATCAGTAAATATTTACGTGGGATTTATTTACTATTTGTTTGTGTATAATAGTCTTACGCTCTTTCTCAAAACAAAATAAACAAAATAACTCCACCATTTCCTCTCATCTCTGATTGGCTAAAATTTCAGCTTTGTAGGAAACCTTTCATCGAAAATTGGACACTATTAATTACGAAAACGTCAATGAAATCGGTCAGCAGATGGCCATATCTTCCATAGAATCATCCATACAAGCGGCTATGCTGGCTTGCATGGAATCGTCCAAGGAATTTTCTATAATAGTATACAGGCTTTACATATGGTAGAAGAATACACTAAGAGCATACAAGTAGATCGTGAGCAGAGCTTCCAAAAATGTTCAGTTTACCGTAAACAGCCCGTACCTGTGAGTTGGCAGGTTCGAAACACAAGGCAGTTTTATAGTATTTGTTACATTAAAATAAAAATTAAACAATTATGAATATTTGGCTCAAACTTTGTATCGATAGATGCTTGAGAGGCCATAAAATCAATGAAGTTCTTGCACACAGGTTGGATTATGTATTTTCATCAAGACATATTAGGTACAAATTTTTCAAAAACGTTCTGTTGAAATTCCTTTGCGAAAATTTAATATAATAAATTACAGCATTTTTATAGCTGCAGATATATTTTTGGGAACGTACGTTTTCAATGACCCGCCAAAATACGTCACACAAGCTCCTCGAACTTCATTACTTTCAGCGTTCTCAGTTATCACTGTAGTCTTGCTTATGATGTTATCCAGAATCTAGCGAGAACGAATGCCGTTGACTACCAATGCTCATGAACAGTATCAATACCCTGGTTGGCGCTACTGAATAGATGACCCGTGGAAACTGAGACGTTCACAAGGCGTGGGTTGTGTGTGGTTCAAGCAGTGGTAATCTCAGCGAAGTATTTATCTTTTCGTTTCTCAGAGGGGGGGGGGGGTCTCTGCTGGCGGTTACCTGACCACAGTACATTCCTTAACAATGACTGACGTCTGCGCGACACATGCTTATTTCATTTCTAATTGAATGTTTACTTTTGAACATCGTGTTGAGCCAACAGCTAAAACGTAAGTTGGCTGTTCCATACAAGGTAAGGAATACTGTTTAATATCGTCGGTTCACTGTGTGCACATCAAATTTCAGTAAGGTAAAGGTCGGGAATAACACGTCTATCAGCTAGAAGATCAGCCCGTATGACCGATATCCAGAACATACGTTTTTGTCGTATATGCGATAATAAACTCTTACACGTCTTTAATTTAGTAAAATAAAAAAAATGTTTCCGCAGTTTTTCTCTAATGATATTTGGAAACGTTTAATGACATACAGAACCACTGTTCTTAAAATTAATATTGGTGATCAGTTTTAGAAATATTAGCTAGTGGCTACAAAAATGCTTTTGCGGTTTCATCTCATGTTTGTGAACAACAGATATTGAACATCTCGATCGAATTGGTTGGGAGACATCTTCATCAAACCAAGAATATATATAACACAAAAGAAAGATAAGTTTTATTTGGCGTTTGTAAAGTATCCATTCAACTGAAAGTTTTACATTGAAAATGGCACCCACTTGAGTGTGAAATAGCGGATTTGGTCGTTGGTGTTTGACATCTCCTGGACAGAACACGGAGTGTGCTAACTGTCCGCAGATAAGACATTTCACAGTTAACTCTTTCCGTCAATATAACTAGATTCATCCCATTTCTGTGGGTCACAATATCAACACTGTAAAGTCCGACAAATTTACAACTGACTAAGTGCTGAGAGCTGCTGCTGACAGTTCAGAAAAATAATGTTAACATGTGATATAAATTAAGAGTAATCAACATGTTGTTCTTATGAATAATAGCTAACGGTTTTCAAAGAATTCCGTAAATAACAGTTTTGAAAATAAATAACGTAACTTTCATAGTTGAAAACTACTTTCTTGTATGACATATTGACAGGTTTTAAGTGGTACAGAGATACTCTTTAAACCCAGCTGGTTTGACCGTTGAATATTACAATATTCTGAATACTAATAATATACGAATACCTCTCAAATTATGGGTACCGTACACCAGAGTCCATCATTTTAACTAATTCCGTATGAACGCAAATTAGTAGAATTTTATACACATAAATATTACACCCTTTTAATTGAAGATGTTTACGGGAGTTAAACTGTAGGCTATAAATTGTAGAAATAAATTAATAAGGCTAGTGATAATATTCTCAATTGTAGACATCATTTATCATCAATCCTACGTCGCAAATATTTTTATTGTGAATTAAAATTTATTTTGTAATTTTCTCGCTTTAGTTTATCCGAGAAGGCGGAAGAGGTGGGAAACGGACAAATTTGATATTTTTGACAATGCCACTAATTTTACCATGTTAGTAATATATTGTAAATTAAAATTTTTTTGAGAAAAAACACCACAATACTTAAAAATGTACACCACTCCAAATATACATTTCTGGTCAATCAAATGTGCTGGGAATGCAAGAGCAAATGTTTCTTATATAATGTCGGCTAAAACCATAGCATCATGTATATAGCGAAAAAAGAGGTGTTGTGTGGCAGGGAAATATACCAGTACGGGCTGGAGAAACTGTGTGCTGTTGATGATTGTTACATCTTTACTTCCCTCGAAGGACTTCAGAAACCCGCTCGATTTTATGGCCCGGCATGTAAGTGCACCAGAAAAATTTCCATCTAAACACTGGTTCACAGCTTTTATTCACTCTGAGATCTGGAGCTATAAACAAACAACGATAACCTTCCATTATACTGTAACCCAGATACGTTTACAAGAAATAGGGTCATGAAACCTGTGGCAAAAAGGAAGTAAACTTGCGTCATTGCCAAATGGGGAAACCATTTGAGGAATAAAATATAACAGAATTTTTCACATTTTAAAAATTGTAAATTTTGTAGTTACGTATTTCCCGTTTGTAAAAACCACTTAATGCAAACCTTTTCAAGTAAGTTACTCATTCCTTGCCAAAATTTATGCCACAATGAAGCAGCAGACGTGTTCCTCTTAGGCTAGTATCATTTTCTTTTCGAATGTTTTCGGGACACACAAAAAAAAAAAAATCACGGATATGGCCAGTGGTGCCATGTTAGTTTATTACGAATAAATCCGGTGTTTAAAAAATAAGATTGGTTTAATTTTTTTCCATCACTTGGGAAATAATATAATCCTTAGTAGGTCATTAATTACATTATATAATACAGTATAATGTACAGTGGAAAAAAACTTTTTTGTGATGGCGAAAAAAATCTTTGTTTGTTGCTACAAAATTCATTTGCTAATATAAAATGTAATCTTTTTACGGGTAACAACAACATTTTATTGTCATTTCCGTATTTGGTGGCAACCACAAATTCCTCAAGTGATTCCCAATAAATTCAGTGTTTTAGTAGGAAATAATGAGTAAGTTAGTGACAGTACAAATATTACGAAACTAGCAGCAAAAAGGGTTAGTGGTGCTCACAAAAATGGTTTTTGGGTTGCAATATTTTGTAGAGCCCTTTTGAAAGCCTTGCTGACTTGTATGCATATTGTGTATTCCTCTACCATACGTAAAATTAACATTACCGTGAGCCTCATCATTTTATTCATGCGTCAGCCAAGTAAAACTGTAGAATTTTTAGGAAAGTAAATATATTACGAAAATGCTAATTCTTAAACTTATATGCATTAAAAAGCAAAATAAATAATTTCTGCATTGGCAAATATTCACATAACATTTTTAGTTCAAGGTTATGACGTGGAACTACTTTCTATCCATCGTTACCAACTTTACTGGCCGCACACCAGTCAAACTTGAAATTATACGCAGGTAAGGGCAGTGACAGTTTTTAAATGTGCATCTGAAACGTGCTTAAATAACTGTGAACAGCCTATACCACTGGGCCATTTCACCCATCATAGAAGGCTTCAACTTGAGCATACACAAAATATTAGAATAACTGACATGCAGGCCAAGGTGTGAGGACTTCACCTCATGGAAGGTTTATTTTCACGAATAATTTATTTGTAACGTTTAGTTACTATGAATAGAGAAATGTTTCACCTTTTTTTAAATTTATTAAGAATATACTTCATGAAGTACTTTGTAGCTTTGTGCAAGCAGACGAGCACTGGTAAATACGGCATCGTAGCCAGACACAAAGCGGCAACTTCCAATACACAAAAGCGCATGCGTAGAACATAGCAGGTGTGGTTTTACAGTCGCAACAAAATGTTTTACTCTGGATGGCATGAATGCTATTGCAGTAAATTAAATATTTGGTGGAAGCAAATAAATATTATTTCAATAAACAATTATGTTAGAGGGTACTAAGTTCTTTAGTATTTGTCGATCTCTGTGTTATTGTGCACCACAGTCGGTTTTTTACCGGCAACAAAATTTCGCCTTGGATAGAATCAACCAAATAGTTTTCGTAACCACAAACAAATATTTTATTTCAGTGTTGAGAGATCTTTAGTTCAAAAAGCGTGTCTGTAGGTGGTTAACTAGTACCTCATTTAGCATAAAAAATCGAGAGATTATGGGACTTTAGATATCAAGAGTTGTGACTTGACCATCAACTTCATCCTTCTGCTTACTGAAACACGCTTGGACACATCGAGTAAACTGAATTTGTGACGTTTGTTACCATGCAGGATAACCTATTCTCCACGAAACACATTTTGAAGTAGGCCTATAAAATGGAGATGGTCGTCCAAAATGCTGGTTATGGGCTGTGCTCATTCCATGAAATACTATACGTTGTCTCAGTCCCCGTCATGAAATTGCATCCTAGATCATCACAGAACTCCTTACATGCTTAAAAGCGAAAACAGGCCCTCAGCATAATAGGCTTCCGTGGCATTTCTCCAGACAAAATGGGTCTGTTAGCCTGGTTCGATGTTGTTGTTTCTTGTCTCTCTTTTGGACACCAGTGTCTTCTCTGCAGAACCTTACGTTTTCTTATCAATCGAACCCTTGGAAACTTAGTTCCCAAGAAAATACTTTGTAGAACTACAAATAGTATTCCTGTAAAATCTGCAAATTAATTGTAATATTACAAATGATACGCTTGTCGTACTACTTAGCTTACATTATTGAGAAGTGGACATAAAATGGTATTTTTACTTATAGAAAACTGATGTAACGAATTAATTCTAGAGAGTAACAAAAAAATTATTTCAAAATATAATTCACCAAAATAAAACTACACCTTGCCTGCACAGGATCTTGAACCCACTCCCCTTGCGTCAGTATATCACAAAAGACCAACACCATTTACAAGCTTTACGATTCTTTTTGTACTGATTAAAGTTCAAAGTATTTATGAAGTTGTTTGGTTAAGCAGATTGAAAAACGCATTTATTTCATTCAAGGAATTCTATGTAGATGTTAAACATTAACAGTTAATGAGTTCTGTGTAGAAATGAAACATTAACATTAACAGTTAATGAGTAAGAGCGTCACGAGTTTTTTAAATTGTCGTCGTTTTATTATGAGTATTTGAGTAGTGTTAAGTATTTTACGTTATTCAAACTTGTAATACATTTATTTCTGCAACAAACCACACTTTACATAATCCCTAGTTTATTAACCAAACGGCTATACACAATTTTACGTTGTTTGGTGTCCGCCATTTTGCTTGAGCTCGAAGACATGGGTGAGTATAGTACAAACATTTCTATAGGTCTATTACAAACACGGCTCTTGTAGTTTTACGAACAAGTAATTTTACAAAATAAATATTTGTACTATTACAAACATTTGTAAAATTACAAACAATTTTGGAGTAAAAATTACAAAATTTCATAGTTACAACGTATAATCGAACCACGAACGAACTCAGAATGGAAATTTGCTACGAATTATGACGGAAAAGTAAAAATATATCAGTTATAAAACGTCACTTATGGGGGCAGGATATATAAATGAAAGCAGTTAGTGAGAATGGGAGAAACGCCAATAATGAAGCCTGCAGATTAATTATTTTGAAACTGCAGTTGGGCATGTAAAGAGGCTGAAGAAGGGACGCAGAGCATTGTTACAGAAATGTATATATGGTGGTCTACTGAATTTAATTTTAAACTATCGCCGGATTGTAAAAACGGAAACCATTAGTCCTGTTAGAGAGAGAGAGAGAGAGAGAGAAAGAGAGAGAGAGGGAGAGAGAGAGAGAGGGAGAGAGAGTAGAGTTTTGGGTGGCTCTTAACATCAAGGTCTTGAAAGCCAATACGGGTGAAGCGGAATGTAAGGGCGGGTGAGTGAGAGATCTCTAAGAAAACCCACCGAACAGCGGCATCGTCCGGCACGATTCCCACGTGTGAAAATTCGGGTAACCTCGTCTGGAATCGAACCAAGTTCGCCTATGTGAATACTCTGGTCACTTTAGCACAACTTCCCTGGCTACGTTACGGTATGTCTTACAATATGATAGAATCGCAGATCATAGAACACACTTTAAGTTGCACTAGGCTTAGTTTTATCCATAGACCATATTGTTTTATGAAACAACTCATGCTAATTTAAATAAACAAAGCATACTGCCCACGAATAAACCACATATATATTTCTCCACGATCAGTCTCAAAGAACTCTTTTACTATATATGGGCACTGCTCTTGAGATATAAAGTAAGACTTAAGACCTTCAAAAATAAGGAATTGTGCCTTAATACTAGAAATCAGAGAAAGAAATCCGGTGTTGCTAAGTTGCAGGGTGTTGTTGTACTCAACGGCTGTGAAGTCACAGAATTTATTAAAAAGAAATACTCGTACAATATAAATGTAGAAATATTTATATATTTCGACTACAAAAACCTCTACTTCAAAAAGTAGCACATCTACTGCAGTTTTCAGACAATTGTGGACAATATGAATACCACAACAAATACCCACGTTATTTCTTGTCATTTATATCTCCAGTCGAAAGTAAACATTGTTTTGCACCTTTGCGCTTTACGCCTCCAAATTTAGTGCTATAGTTATCACCACAGTATCGAAAAAATTTCTCGACTAACCAGTTTTCTTCATAAATCACATCAAATAGCTTTTAATGTCTAGGAAGTTTCGCCANCGAAAAAATTTCTCGACTAACCAGTTTTCTTCATAAATCACATCAAATAGCTTTTAATGTCTAGGAAGTTTCGCCACAAACAAAATGAAATTCCAAAAGCCTTAATTTCACTCCCTGACCTGATATAATGTACCGAACCATACAGGAGACAATCTTCATTAATTTTCTGTTTGAAGCATTGATTGTTAATTTTACAAAATCTGATATACTGAAANCATACAGGAGACAATCTTCATTAATTTTCTGTTTGAAGCATTGATTGTTAATTTTACAAAATCTGATATACTGAAATAATCGTTGAGTTCTTTAATTGCCACTGCTTAAATCAAATTCAAAATGGTAGCCTCAGACTTCGTTCTATGGAGGAAAATCTTTGGTTAAAAGGATTTAGGTATTAACTTTATTGAAAAACTGCAGTTTTGAAAATTAAATCAAGAACAGCATCGTTGAAAGGAAAAGTAGCTATGTTATCTGCGATGAAAAATTATTTGTCAGTTGGATGGACGCATTAAAGAACCACAAAATTGTTAAAGAACCAGCAATTGCAATTAAAAAATCTTTATGCTTTTCAAAAGCGGATACTGCTGCTTCTAATCATCAGTATATGTACTGTTTCTTTTTAGAATTTTTAAGTTTTTAAAGTAACACATCCTTCGAAATATTAGCTTACCGGATGTTCACGAAAAAATGATAATAAACACCAGAGTGGGTTAGATAAGTTCAAATGGAGCATATTTTATCAAGGAACCAATAGTCTAACATTCATAGCTAACCTGCTAAAGGCAGTGACAATGTTGAGGGGCAGGTATGCAACACTGTGTGCGTGGCATTGTAACCAGCCTGTGCGCAGGTGTGCGTGACTGATAACACCGCTCAGTACCACACAGTTGCAGTATCGGAGGTGCTACGTATCTACAGTTCCTGCAGGACGTGTTACCGGAATACTTGGAGGAAGTTCCTTTTGATGCTCGTGAGGCGATGTTGTTCCAGCAGGACGGGGCCCCGCCTCATTTCGCCATTGCGATTCGCTGGCACCTTGACATGCACTTCCCGAACTGGTGGATAGGTAGGGAAGGCACCATACCATGGACACCACGCTCTCCTGACATCACACCACCTGACTTATGGCTGTAGGGCCACATACAATCATGGTGTATGCCAGACCACTTGGCACGAGGGATGAGCTAATTACGCCTGAGACCTTTCCACATTTGCGTCGCAACATGCTTCAGCGCACTACCGCCTGTGTGGCCGACGGTGGCGGAAAATTTCAACAGACATTTTGAACAGAGACATCGAACAGACACTCAGTCCCCATGCCTTCTGCACAAATGTGTAAATAAAGTGTAATTTCAGTGCATTGCCTCTAGACTAGTTATTGTGGTTGCCTACCCGGCCTCCACATTGCGTCTGCGATTAGTGGTTTATCTATGGACGTTAGACTAATAGTTCCTGGATGAAATATTCTCTATTTGTAATTATCTACCACACTTTGGTGTTTATTATCATTTGTTTGTGAACATCCGACATAAGGTGTTAAGACACAATCTATGACTTAGCAGTAACAATAATCAGTCATCTTGCCATCACGGCAGCAATAAAATCAACAAAATGTTAGTTCGAAATAAAATTGTAGGCCATTCAGCGAAGCCAACATATTTTGAGAAAGAGACGTTAAGCTTAAACCACAGTGAAAAATCGCTAAATTATGTCATCAATGAACAAAATAATGTATTCCTTTCACTAACAACAAAACGGGTCATCATTACGTAGATGCTAAATATTTCATTTTTAGTATAAACAATAAAAAGTTCCCCTTCACTTTTTCGATGGAAAAAATGTTATATTATTTACAGACAAAGACGTTAAATTGGTAACTTTGCGGCCAGCGAATGGTTAACCGTTCTGTTTCTGCCCTCTCATAATCATATTTATTTTTGAGCGTATACTAAATTACAAACATGTACAATTTGTAAACCAGCCCAGACATCGCGATCACAAACGTTAAACAGAGACAATCCCTATCAAACCAAGTCGTATGCTAAGCCTAGTAATATGAAAATTCTTTCGGTCAAGTATGGTTTCATACAGTCTTGTTTAGTAGCAGTCAGTTACGTTTGTTATGTTTTATAGTGGTTATCGTACTTGGACATGCCACAGGAAGGGAAATTTGTCAACATTAGTTACTTTAAGGTACAGTTAGTGATTTGGCACTTCTGATAACATTAAGTCAAATTTATTATCTCTTTTATGACTGATAATATTTGTTTATGTTTGGTGGTGATTAACCAAATTTGGTTGCATTTGCTTGCATACCAGTTAATCATTTTTGGTCACAGTTGTTTGTATCTGATCATTTTCGCGTACTTCGTCATAATTAGTCACACAGCTAATGTGTTGTCCGATAGTATTTTGTTATATAAGTTTACTTCATATGTTAAGTGTATAAATTCAACTGTTTGTTACCGTTGGTTTGGATTAGTTAANTTTTGTTATATAAGTTTACTTCATATGTTAAGTGTATAAATTCAACTGTTTGTTACCGTTGGTTTGGATTAGTTAAGGTAGATACATTTGTTTGCATTCGGTTATGTTATCGCAGGTCAGAAATCAAAATCACTGAACGTAAGTTGCAAAAAATAGACGGAGGCGTGGAAATTATACGGTATATCAAAATTGAGAAAATAAACTAAATTTATATAAAAATTAGGTATTTTCTGTAATGCTATTTGTACAACAACTANTTTTGTTATATAAGTTTACTTCATATGTTAAGTGTATAAATTCAACTGTTTGTTACCGTTGGTTTGGATTAGTTAATGTAGATACATTTGTTTGCATTCGGTTATGTTATTGCAGGTCAGAAATCAAAATCACTGAACGTAAGTTGCAAAAAATAGACGGAGGCGTGGAAATTATACGGTTTATCAAAATTGAGAAAATAAACTAAATTTATATAAAAATTAGGTATTTTCTGTAATGCTATTTGTACAACAACTATTTGATAATAGCATAAATAGTTTCAGATATGCCATCAATTTCAGTTTATTTTTTCGTACTACGGCACTTTCTTCCAAAGCAGTACGTAGATAAAAGCAGTTTATTTGGCTATAAAATATTTTTATTCAGCACTGCCAACAGACAAAAAATTATACAAATCTGTCCAATTGGGTTAAAAATATTACTCACGGTCCCAAATGTATGAATGACTGCGATTTTGATAAAGAGATCTGATATATCATAAAAGGACAAATATCTATTACATGCCTACCACAACTTTACTTGGATACTGAATTTGGCAAGAATCGCTTGAATGGTTCCGCTGACATAATATAAAAACTTGACTTTTTATGTAGTGCTATATCTCAAAATGGCGTATGCCTCATGGCAGAATAAGTAAGTCGACGACACTTACTAAGTAATTTCAACATATTTTTTTTTTCAAAACAGTCAGATAGGTCTATAAAACGCACGTGGCATTTAAATATGTGTCTAACAGTCATTTTCAAATTAAGGACGAAGAAAATTTGAATTAAAAAATTTTTATGTCCGTTATAGGAATATTTGAGTAGCAAATTGATGGGCTTAGCAAGAACAGAACCTAAGGTAGGGGCATGAAAACATATATAAATCATATGACTAATATGGTGTAGGCATACGTCATATGTTATCACAATGTTAGTTAACCCTTCAGGTTGATTATCCTCTAAGCTTTAGTACATATATTTTTTTACATATTTTTTGTACCATTTTATATAGATAATATTTGGTTATTGACCAGGTAGGTCTTGCATGTTAATGATGTATCAGCTTATCATTAATAATGTCCTACTGGATTTAAGTCAGGATTCTTAACGGGCGAGTTAAGCATTGCCACTTGATTGTTTTCAGACTACTAAGCANGTATTCTTAACGGGCGAGTTAAGCATTGCCACTTGATGGTTTTCAGACTACTAAGCAATAGATTTTTCTCGATGGACAGGAGAAATATCGTGCTGATAAAGGAAATTGCCTATTCTAAACTTTAACTACATGGGCGAGAAGTAATTTAACGTCCAAAATAGTTTCGTTTATGTCAGAGCTCATCTAACCATCAATTTCAACAAATGTTCCAANAGAAGTAATTTAACGTCCAAAATAGTTTCGTTTATGTCAGAGCTCATCTAACCATCAATTTCAACAAATGTTCCAAGCCCGAACAATATGTTAACTATTCAGACCACTTCACTAGAACCACCTAATCACATTACTGACACAATGCACTCGCGTAAATGCCGATCGCCAGGCATCCACCAGGTCTGCACACCTTTATTTGAGTACCTCGTCACGTACCACATTTTATTACTCCATAACCGAGTTAGGCGAACTCGCATTTGGGAGAATACGAGTTCGATTCGTAGTCCAGCCACCCTGATTTCGGTTTTGCGTGGTTCTACGAGATCACTTCAGCCGGACGCTGTTGTGGTTCCTTACTACAGGTCATGGCCGATTATTTCCACGTTCCTGCTTCTCTCAGACAATTTCTCAATCTCTCTGTCGACNTTCCTTACTACAGGTCATGGCCGATTATTTCCACGTTCCTGCTTCTCTCAGACAATTTCTCAATCTCTCTGTCGACAAGACGTTAAGCCTTACCTACCTACCTGGTACAAAGCTATGGCAAATAACTTTATCAATGTTCTACTTTCAATCCTGATGTTGTCCTGCGAGAAAAAACTAAGAACCGTAAAATACAGAGGTTTTTAACACTACGGTATGTAGGCAATCAAATTGACAGTGTAAAGCTTAAGAAGTAATTTTGTAACACATTAATGTTATTTGAGTTATAGTTTTCTTTTTATCCATAAAATTTAAAGGGGTTACTTTTTCCGGAAATTAACGTCCTGTCATAATTTGGTTTTATTACGTCATTCAATAATTTGCATAGACGATTGTGATGTTTCCTCTCATCTTTCTTTCTTCCTGAAATTGTGAAAGCTATATTTTCTTTAATGCTAAGCTTTGACAAATAATTAAAGTGGTAGTTGTTGGTGACACTTGTACAAGCATTTGAATCAGTAATTTGAGAAACAACATAAGTCATTTTTTGACAAAATGAGATAATGGCGGATAACGATTCTNAGCATTTGAATCAGTAATTTGAGAAACAACATAAGTCATTTTTTGACAAAATGAGATAATGGCGGATAACGATTCTCTGTACATAGATACATGTTCCACAGGGAAATGGCATAAGTCACAAGCCATCATCTACTATAGTGAATTTGTTGAATATATCGTTGCAACGAGAAACGACACCAGTCAGTGACTTGTGGTGTTTTTCAAGGAAATGGTTCGACACTGAGCAAAAATGATATTGTATTNAGAAACGACACCAGTCAGTGACTTGTGGTGTTTTTCAAGGAAATGGTTCGACACTGAGCAAAAATGATATTGTATTAGTATCATTGTCGAAGGCGTTTATTTGTTTATCAGCTGTGTTATCAAGGCCTTTGTTGTGAAACCTTTTGTCACGGGTGTTTGTGTGAAACTTTCTCATAGTAATGTTTGAACGTGTTTAAAATGCTTATTCTCTTAAAATGGGTTCTCTGAATTAAACAACGTTTCACAAAGAAAGACGAAGAAAGGCGTCATTATGCATATGATTATAAGTCTTCAGTTATCGAAATAGCTTGGGTGAAAGGAGAACCCTATACCAATTGGCTATACANTCAAAATGGCGTATGCGTCATGGCAGAATAAGTAAGTCGACGACACTTACTAAGTAATTTCAACATATTTTTTTTTCAAAACAGTCAGATAGGTCTATAAAATGCACGTGGCATTTAAATATGTGTTTAACAGTCATTTTCAAATTAAGGACGAAGAAAATTTGAATTAAAAAAATTTTATGTCCGTTATAGGAATATTTGAGTAGCAAATTGATGGGCTTAGCAAGAACAGAACCTAAGGTAGGGGCATGAAAACATATATAAATCATATGACTAATATGGTGTAGGCATACGTCATATGTTATCACAATGTTAGTTAACCCTTCAGGTTGATTCTCCTCTAAGCTTTAGTACATATATTTTTTTACATATTTTTTGTACCATTTTATATAGATAATATTTGGTTATTGACCAGGTAGGTCTTGCATGTTAATGATGTATCAGCTTATCATTAATAATGTCCTACTGGATTTAAGTCAGGATTCTTAACGGGCGAGTTAAGCATTGCCACTTGATTGTTTTCAGACTACTAAGCAATAGATTTTTCTCGATGGGCAGGAGAAATATCGTGCTGATAAAGGAAATTGCCTATTCTAAACTGTAACTACATGGGCGGNCCTATTCTAAACTTTAACTACATGGGCGAGAAGTAATTTAACGTCCAAAATAGTTTCGTTTATGTCAGAGCTCATCTAACCATCAATTTCAACAAATGTTCCAAGCCCGAACAATATGTTAACTATTCAGACCACTTCACTAGAACCACCTAATCACATTACTGACACAATGCACTCGCGTAAATGCCGATCGCCAGGCATCCACCAGGTCTGCACACCTTTATTTGAGTACCTCGTCACGTACCACATTTTATTACTCCATAACCGAGTTAGGCGAACTCGCATTTGGGAGAATACGAGTTCGATTCGTAGTCCAGCCACCCTGATTTCGGTTTTGCGTGGTTCTACGAGATCACTTCAGCCGGACGCTGTTGTGGTTCCTTACTACAGGTCATGGCCGATTATTTCCACGTTCCTGCTTCTCTCAGACAATTTCTCAATCTCTCTGTCGACGAGACATTAAGCCTTACCTACCTTCCTGGTACAAAGCTATGTCAAATAACTTTATCAATGTTCTACTTTCAATCCTGATGTTGTCCTGCGAGAAAAAACTAAGAACCGTAAAATACAGAGGTTTTTAACACTACGGTATGTAGGCAATCAAATTGACAGTGTAAAGCTTAAGAAGTAATTTTGTAACACATTAATGTTATTTGAGTTATAGTTTTCTTTTTATCCATAAAATTGAAAGGGGTTACTTTTTCCGGAAATTAACGTCCTGTCATAATTTGGTTTTATTACGTCATTCAATAATTTGCATAGACGATTGTGATGTTTCCTCTCATCTTTCTTTCTTCCTGAAATTGTGAAAGCTATATTTTCTTTTATGCTAAGCTTTGACAAATAATTATAGTGGTAGTTGTTGGTGACACTTGTACATGCATTTGAATCAGTAATTTGAGAAACAACATAAGTCATTTTTTGACAAAATGAGATAATGGCGGATAACGATTCTCTGTACATAGATACATGTTCCACAGGGAAATGGCATAAGTCACAAGCCATCATCTACTATAGTGAATTTGTTGAATATATCGTTGCAACGAGAAACGACACCAGTCAGTGACTTGTGGTGTTTTTCAAGGAAATGGTTCGACACTGAGCAAAAATGATATTGTATTGGTATCATTGTCGAAGGCGTTTATTTGTTTATCAGCTGTGTTATCAAGGCCTTTATTGTGAAACCTTTTGTCATGGGTGTTTGTGTGAAACTTACTCATAGTAATGTTTGAAAGTGTTTAAAAAGCTTATTCTCTTAAAATGGGTTCTCTGAATTAAACAACGTTTCACAAAGAAAGACGAAGAAAGGCGTCATTATGCATATGATTATAAGTCTTCAGTTATCGAAATAGCTTGGGTGAAAGGAGAACCCTATACCAATTGGCTATACAAAAGAAAAATGGTATATTTAAAATCCAGAGAGAAGTATGTTCACGGACGAGCAAAGTCCACTTTAACATATCGCAGTTCATGCAGTTTTCCCACTCTGACGAATACCAAAGGATGTGGTGGCAAAGGATTACATTGATGGGGTACTAACTCATACTTTTCGCCTAAAGGAGGTTCCTACTCAACAAGTTCATCTCCCCTCAATCACAGCATATCCAAGTGGGTGCATCCTCATAATAAAGAAGAAATGGGCAACTTGAAGGAACAAGAACGATTTTTACCTCAAACAGAAGCAGTGAAAAAGTCTTATGATGCCATATTTGAGTAGCCAACTTGTAACCGAGAAATTCTTGAAGACAATATGTATTGTTCTTGTGATTTGCGTCTTGCAACTTTTCAAATTTTCTTTTACTGATGTTATGTTTTATATTCATTCGGCATTTAATCCGATCAAAACACTTCTACAACTATTTCAATTCACGATTTTGAGAAACCACATAAGCTAGGTAAATAAAACCTTATGTGACAAAGTGAGTAATTTCCTGGAATTATTGGTTTTCATAAAAATTAGTTAGGTTCAGTGTTTTTAAAGAAAACTAGTCGTTTCTCCAATATGTGTGTCACTTGAGGTCGCCCATGATTTTCTTCCTTCTTTCTCACAAGTTTTGTTTTTATGACTTATGTTGTTTCTCAAATGACCTATTCATTTATAACAAAAATTGGTTTTAAAGGCTTTATTCCCCAAAAATACAATTAACCCCGAAATTGCTTTACATTTCTGCTCATTGAGTTTCTTACTGCCAGACTTGCTAAAGNTCCCAAAAATACAATTAACCCCGAAATTGCTTTACATTTCTGCTCATTGAGTTTCTTACTGCCAGACTTGCTAAAGACAAGTCTATAGTCACAAGTACCACACCTTAAGATCCGTATTTCCATGTTTTTAGAGATATCCAATTTTGTGGACTCGACACTGACACATTTAAACTACTTAACAATTTCTCCTTATTAGGTGATTCAGCTATCAGTGGTGTTTCCGTTAAGGAGATAGTCATAAATGTTTCATATTGACGGTTTCCCAACGCAATGAAAACTTAACATACATATTGGCGTTTTAATCTGTACATCTTTATTTGTTTTACTTACAATTAAATTCTCCCTCACAGCTACATCAAGTGTACTGACGAGCTGTTTAGTCGATATTTGCCCTCACGTTCGAGCAGAAGGCAGTATATTTGTGCCTCGTGCAGTTTCGCAAGGTTCGCTCATCAACACGCCGCTGTTCGCTGACTTAACGCCCTGCTTGCCAGCACTTCCCAACAGCCTGGCCGCACAGACACTGAGGGCATGGCTATTCTTGCCTCCGGCGCCCAGCTCTTGGGACGACTGGACAAAATTGGCACTTCGGCGCCACGCTGCATTCCTGGAGGCTCGAGGAATCCACCCCAATCCCGACAAAATACGGTGCCTGTTCTTAGCCTTCCTGNCCACGCTGCATTCCTGGAGGCTCGAGGAATCCACCCCAATCCCGACAAAATACGGTGCCTGTTCTTAGCCTTCCTGCATCTGCCTCAGGCAGAGTTCTTGTTTTCAGTGGGTCATGCCCTGTGGTGTCTGTCTGTAGTTAAATGCTTATGACAGTATCCACACCTCTATAGTGCATACATATCTGAAATTTATTATTTTGGGCTTATTTTGGTCTGACTGTTTTCTACGTTGCAGATGTTTCAGCGCACATTTATTATTCTTGAAAACGAGAGTATGTTACATATAAAAACTCGTCTAGAGGCTTATTTATTATGGCTATATTAATCACAAAATGTGTGTAATTGCTGCATACACTTTGTCATTTCATTTGTTTAGTAGGCATACACTCATATCGGCCATTATATTTTTTTTATGTTTTAACACGTGCTGATAGCTTGGTTGTTAGTTCTTGTTTACAGTCACACAAGATTTGGTTACGTCGGAACAAGCTGAGTGAAAGGATAGAGTTTTGCATGTTAAATGATTTTCGGCGTTTATAGACCACCTTTTACGATATCGCTTTCAAACAAAAAAAAACACTTTGTCACCTTTGCTCGAGCCACATTTCTTAAAAAAGGTTTATGTAAAAAAAATTTATACCGTGAAAATAAAGTGTAAATTAAGATTTATAAACTCAATAAAAATGCAAAAACCTAAAATGCTATTTATGCATTCGCACTTGCTCTGTGGCAGCGTGGTTATTGTCTTCAAAGGGCATAAAGTTTTTTTTAAATATTTTAAAGCTATATTTTGAAAGGTGGCTGAGACATGCCTTAATAATTAACCTTGAAAAAGCCCATCCTTTCGTTCGGCTGGTCCCGCACTTGTCATTGCCCTTAACAAAGGATATATAGTAATATAATAATATTGAGGTAAGTATTTCATTTAAAACTATGCAGCCTCACTTTCCCTACACAAATGGAAGTTGCGCCAGTGATTCTAGATTTACTAGTTAGCTTGGAAACGCATTCCGTGTATTTTCGAAATACTGTAATAAAGTATGTAAAAGAACTACCTTCGCATGTCATTAGTTAAATTACTTTTGGTTTGCTTACATGATGGTCTGTTTGGACGTGTTACGTTAACGGGCATTTTATTACTGCAATAATTCTCCTATTCTTGCCAATTTCCTCTCATAGGTGATTGTGTAGTTTAAAAATAAATAAACAAATTTAAATTTACTTTAATTACCAATCATATAAAGATATTAGTTTATATCATCATAAAATTGATTCAGCAATCTTTCTAGGTACTATTAAAAATAATAAATCACCGAAATATGTTTTACGCAAAATATGATAATCTGTAAGAAATTCGTACTGCGATTTCCGTTAAGAAATATTTTAAGTTTTCTGTTATGTAATTTGGTTTACTTGAACAGGTTTCGTTAGAATTTTGTTTTCCATTTTAGAATTCTTATTGAATTAAGTTTAATCCGTCACCATAATTATTATAGTGTTGATTGTCATATCGTTTAGGTATGTAATGAACCAGAGACTTAAAATCACAATTAACATTATTATTGAAAATATAATTAATAATTAATAATACGCTAATGACGAAATAAATAAAAACATCAAATATATGATTATTTGGACGCCAGCAGGGTGACTCCGCGTTCGTGAGGGATGCAGGTCTTATTAGAAAAATATAATAGCCAAATTTGATTTGATTTTATTCTTACAGCTGTTATTTGCAGCAGTAATATATACATATCGTATATTACTCTTTTTATTTCTCAGTGAGCGCAATACCTAATGTATGTTTCAATTCTAAATAATATCCCTCTTAATGTATCTGTTTGGTTATAGTCAATTAACTCATATTCATTATTAACACACTTTCTATCTGTCTGTTGCCATCATTTCTAATGTCTTTCACTCGCGCTTCCAATCCAACAGTCCAGCCTGCCGGTCGTACCCTTCCCTACGGCGATGCTCGCAGTCGTAGATTTTCCTCCTGCTGGTCACTTCTCTTGCTACTCATTTCTCTTGCTCGCCATCTATCGCTGAATATCCAGCTACTCATCCACTCATCAATTCCCGGCCCACCGGCCCGTCGCACTATTTATATTCTGCTGGTCTTGACCTGGAAAGTTCGACCCACCCCGAGTCATGCCAACAAAACCTAGTGCAGTAAAACCCTAGAAAATTCTTCTGATAAATGCAGAAACTCAACACAACCAAGGTCCGCAGTGCGCCGCAAAAAAGGATTATCGTGTCGGCTCGTTTTTTTGTAACAAATGCGCGTACCATTCAAAACATTCCGAACGTTCCTTGTGACTCACCGCCGACGCTAACATGTAACTGCTCAGTCCTTCACTTCCACTCGCTTGCGCGGGACAAAGCAGTGAGAACGTAACTATATATTATTGTTCGTAATATTATTATTAATTTTTATTGTTGTACTCTGGAGCAGTAAGTAACATTATGAATTTCGTAAAATCACTAATTTATAATACCAAGTACAAGGTCCAAACTGAAGAAAACACACCAAAATATATTATTCACAGAAGTGGACTCCTGGAGATGAACTGCAAGAAAATCTAGGCGAGAAAAATTATGGACAGAAAAGAAAGAAGAATAAATATTGTTAAAACCACAATAGCTGACACTATCGAAAAGAGATTTTTACAGTGGCATAGACATATACGTATAAGTAATATGGACTCCGAAAGAAAACCGAGGGCTGTAATGGAGTGGGAGAACAAGGGCAAAGGACAAAGAGGAAGACCGCTAACAAGGAAGATCATCTGCGTGAATAAAGCGATGGAAAGGAATAATGTAGAGCCACAGGACGCAGAAGGCAGCGACAGATGGCGAGAAATGATAAAAAAATAAAAATTAATTAATGCTAGGGACTGGAAAACTCCGAATCTGATACTATTATTTTTAAATATAAATTTCATTATATATTTAGTATCTGTGTTACATACAGCACGTATTTATATTAGACAAACTTCCTTTGAGAAAACATCTCAAAGTTTAAAAAAGTTTAGGCAATGAAAATTGAAATTTTTGAATGCAATACGGTTGTTTTGTCACCTCAGCCAACAGAGAGCAGCGTACATGACTAAAAGTAAATTTCAATAAAATTAATGATACAATATCAACATGATGGATATGAAGATGAAACTTTCTTTTCTCTCTGAAAAGATTTTAAAGCATGCCCATAGGGAAATTACTTTTATTCATAATATGTAAATTATTTCAAAAGTGGAAAATATTTACTAACAAATGATATATATCATAAATTTTAAATTATTTATGAAAATATAATAACTGACGCATTCTGCGTCCCTATATTTTATTCGTCGCTCTGGCGAAGCTCGCAGGCGGACGACCACAATAAGGATTAAGGGTTTGGCGGACATGATGAGGAGAATGGCGCCACGACGGACCAGCAGAACGACCACGTGCGGAGGAAGGCGGGCAGCTGCATCCTGCAGCTGCCAAGGGATGCTGAGCCCACACCAGCGGCTGAGTCTGTCCCGGGCTAGTTTCAGCAATAAACATTGAGAGCTTTTAGCGGGCCTGCTGGGATAATAACGACACGGTATCCGGAGGCATAAGTGTGCCGAACCAAAGAGGCCACCCAAGAGTTCCCGCACGTGCAGAACAGAACAATAAACTTCCAGGCCAGAATCAAGGGGCAACGCCAGGCCGACTGCGGACCACAGGAGCAGCGGCCACGAGTTTTACGACTCAGGGGGGAAGCGGCAAGCACCCTGGCCGCATGCAGGGACATTGCAAGTTGAATATGGCGATGGAGCCAACAAAACGACGGGGGAGCGGGAGGAATGGATCAGTCAGTCGAGGATCGAGCAGTCAGGCAGTCAGTCGGAGGACCTGAAGTGAGGCGTCCGGATCGAGAATGCATCACGACGTCAACCTCAGTCGGAGGCCGTCAAACGGGACGTGCGACGGGAAGAGTCCGAGGAAACGTGGAAGTCGGCCGACGGGAATCGAGGAGGGTGGAGCGAATCCGGGAGAAGACAATGGCAGCCGGCCGTCGTCAGTCGGAGAGTGCTGAGTGCACCCGAGAGGAGGAGCTTCGAGACCAGGCGTAGAGACGCCCACCAAGTGCCGGAGCAGTCCCAAGTCGCCAGCCGAGAGAAGACAGCGCCTCAAGCCAGATAAGTAGAGTCATCCAGCAAGTGTGAAGAATATTGCCCCCCCCCCCCTTCTCCTCGACGCGAATCGCCGCGCCAAACAATACGGAGCCGACGTATAAAAGGGAAGGGGAGTGTTGTCTCGTGTGTACATGTATGAGTGGCCCTGTTAAGCGTTAATAAAACTGATTTATTGGTAACCTAAAAACGAGGTGAATTTATTAGTAAATTGGACCTAGAGACAATAGTGTGGACGTATTCCTACGCCGTAACACGGAGGGCCAGCATCAATCGCTAGGGCCTCGCGCCGAGAGCAGATTCAATACCTACTTATAGACCACAGCATTGGGCAGGTATCATAACATTTAGACAGCTTACCATTAAGTAACTTTTCGTACACTTACCTAAGCTGATAATATAGAGCTGTCCCGTATTTGTCTCTAGTGAAATTGGTTTCAGTTAATATTCTCTGAATGCCAAAGTTGGCTCCGGCCTCCCCACTGGGCCCGAACCACCTTCCAAATAAAGTTGCCAAGTGCCCCGTATTATAGGGAATGTCCTGTTTCCTGGGGCTAAAGTCTAATGTAACCGCATAGCTCTCCCGTATGGACATATAATGGACCGTCATAAATCCTGTATATCGGACTTCTTATAAAATGAACTCAATATTAATAAGCACAGTTTTAGAAATTTGCCGCTTTCACTGTAACAGATAATATGGCTCTAATGCTCTAAATAAATAGCCACATATTGTTTCAACTGACGTCGACAGGTGGCATTCGTCATTAAGTGCATTCGTGAACGTAGCGCATACCTAAACTAGTACAGTACTTTTTCTTCCAGTGAGTTTTGGTGACATCTGTTTTAGAAGCCGATTGAGTCATACATACAAAGGACACTAAATTATGTATACATTTGAAACTGATGTTTGACTTTTGTGTTCATTCAGAAAAAATTATTACCTATGTATAGTACTGACATAAAGATAGTAATTAATTACGATATGTTGATAACAATCTTCCTTGTTGACTTAATTGGGGTCAAATGTCGTTTGGTGAGTCGTTAAAAATGTCCCACATGGCAAATCTTAAAATGTTGATAAACCTACAACCAACACAAACATATTTCCATCTAATATGATACCCGGGCAATGCCGAGTAGTTCAGGAAGTACATAAATAAAATGAACTTTTGGATAAAATTTTATGTCGATTTAACAGTGAAACAAGTAGAGATATGTTAGCATTGTCCATTCACGGTTACTTTCGAATTTTCTGAAGGCCTGCTAGAGTTATAGATTAAATATGAGGAAAATGTTGATATAACCAAAAATAAGGTAACTTTATGTTAACAGACGTATAAAGCACTTGTGTTATATAACATATATAGGGAACAATGAAACACGTCATACATGGGGTGATTTTTCACAGGTTTGATTCAAAAAGTGTTAAGGAACCGTGTGTAGACTATAAAACTGGCCGGGGGGGAATGTAACGAGGCCGGCTGGTAGTACTGGTCGAGACGGGCGTCAAGTGGAACACACCGACGCGCGCGGGGGACTGACGAGGCAGCAAGTGACGGGCGGTCATCCGACGCCCTGATGTGATTTGCGTGTCTATGTGGAGGGGAGAGTGTATGTACTGTAGTCGCTTGGACGGGTCGACTGAAAGTCGGCCGGAGCAAGCATTCCTGCCGGCTCGCGCCGTAAACCAAGCGCGCTAACCGGGTTGCCTGTTTACTTCATTTGCAGAAAGCGACTAGGGATGACGCGGTGTGGAGTGGGGGCGGCAGAGGGGTAAGTTAACGAGGTAGCAGCAGGCAGCATCCCTCCCAGCAGGCCAGCGATCCACCACGTTACATCTGGCGTTTTCAGGCAACACGGCGAAGCGACACTTATCCTTCCCTCAATACCGTCTCTCTACCTACTTTGCTGTCAATCCGATATTTTTAAAACGTATCTTCACAAACCGTCGCTGCTTGTAAAATCCTTTACCTTGAGGGCATTGCCTACCGATTGGCCAATGCGAAATTTAAGTAGTAAATCTCATGTTAAGGAAATTTTGCCTGAGTGCGTTAATTTTAAAGATAGGCGTTTCAAGCAAAATGCAATCTTCACAAATTTTCTAGGAGGATTTCCCTTCAGCGGATATATTACTATAACATATAGCCTGTTTGCACAGAATTTTTATAATTTGTCCTTTACAAAAAAGTATATGCTGTCTATCTTCTTCTAAAAAAAAATTCGTGAATGTATACATTATGTTTGGAACGCGTATTTTTAAAATTAGCGCTCTGAGGCGAAATTTCCTAAACATGCTATTTTCCATTTAGATTTCGCAGCTGCTAGCTGGTAGGCAATGACCTTAATGCAATAATCTTATGACATATCTACCAGGTGAATGTTCCATATTTATTTATATATTATACATTTTGGAACAATTCAACTATAATAGTTTTCATACCGACTAACCACATCATCAAATTGAGAATTATCAAGAAATTTTAAAATAGTAGATTACAATTAAATAGCTATTTATTTGAAGCGAGAATAAAGTTTTAAGAGCGATGTGCTCTAGCAGTGGCTGTCGCGATTCTAGCTAATTCTAGGCAAAAAAATATTGTAGCCTCAGGACCACTTGGCAAACCGAATGTACCGACACAGACAATTTCACAAATTGAGGTGCTGAGTTCTTATAAAATATTTCACTCCATCTTAAACCAGTTCGTTTTGCTGTACTTAAAGGTTGAACTTGCAGCCAACTAAAAACTGAAGTCCTTGCGAGAAAAATTTTCGGTGACGCAGAACAAATATGTTAAACGTGGGGCGGAATTTGACCGACAAATTACGAGAGGTAATGTTTTATGCAAAATTTATTGTGATTTATACAGAACACTCTCTACCTAAACTGAGTATTAAGGATATATATTTATTGAAAATGAAGATATTAAAATACACTTTTGCCAAGTATCGGAAACAAGTGAAATTAAGATACAATTATCGGAAAATAGGTTTATTTAATCGGAATCTTTAACTTGAGGTTCGGATTCACCTCTACTGCAGAAATTATTCGTTTTCGGGTTATTATTTCGGATTAAGAGTAATTACTGACAATGTACGATTATGTATGATTTACCAGTTGTTTAATATTTTCGTGCTTAACTTTTATTGTGTGTTACCTGATAGTTGCAAAAGTCGTGAACATATTTTTATTTTGTTACTAATTTCCTACCTTTTTGCAAACAGGAAATAACTTACAGTGAAAATAGATACAAAAGTATTAAACGACTGGCAAATTGCAAATTCTTTATAATCAAACATGTCCAATAATAGCTCTGAAACTGAAATTATGTCACGACAACGAAATAATAAAAATGGCAAGGGTTGCCGCCATCATTTGCAGACAACTGTTTTACCACCAGGAGTTATTAGCGTTTGAAGCTGGTTTACTGAGAAGTATTGCATAATTAACGAAACTAGTCCAATTGTTCCAACTACCCAAAGATTTCGTGTAAAACGCACACGTAGATTCGAATAGAACTCTACCGCAAATAGACCGTAGGCATTACTACATACATGCGTGTATGGTAGGATGTTGTGCCCACTGCAAAGATGATGTTGAATGAAATTCATAATACTCAACTGTAAACAGCATGTACCGTTAATGAATAAACTTGCAGTACTGAAGCTGCTTGTTTGGTTTCTGGCGACAGTCGGTGTGTGACATTCCGTGCCAGAAGTACCGGTATTTCCTACGCGACGCCAAAATTTATCGATGACGCCGAAATTGTTGTGTATGTTTGACTCATAAACGATGGGACATGGGCAGTTGCAACACGAGGACCATTTTTGTTAATGAAGTTATACCGCGCAGTTAACTACCATCACACTTTTATAATTACTGACGGTAAAATTTGTCTGTAATAAGAGGGCAACTACGCCTGTTATTTTCATTTTGGTTGGAGGTATAAATGAGAGTTTGCTATTAGGTTGAAGATCCCGATAACATAAAATGATGTGCAAAGAATTGTTGTTTAATTTCACTGCGTTTCCAATATTTGGCAAAAATGCTGCCAATCAAATTAACCCTGGAACCAGGAAGTTTGTTTACCATATCTTCATAAATGCTCAATGTGACCATCACGAGCGGCCCGAACGACAACTACGTGATAATCATACTCGTTCCACACTCTTGTCAGCATGTCCGGTGTTACGATTTGGATGGCGTCCGTAATTCTCGTTTTGAGGTCATCAATGTCAGCCGGCAATGGTGGATGAAACACTTGATCATTTATGTTCCCCCATAGAAAATAAACGCACCAGGTAAGATCCGGGTTTCTTGGAGGCCAGTGATGAAGAGCCTGGTCACTAGTTGCTCCTCGACCAATCCAACTTTGCGGCAACGTCTCTTTCAGGTATACGCGAACAGCTAGGTGCCAATAAGGTGGCGCACCATACTGCTGGAAAATGAAGTCCCCCGCCGCCTTTTCTAACCGAGGAAACAACTACTCTGTAAGCATGTCCAAATAAAGTATTCCAGTAACAGCATGCTCGTGAAAAAAGAGAGGGCCGAAAACAGTGTATTTGGATACAGCGCTAATCACGTTCACTTTGAGGGAAGGGCTCTCGTGTTCGGTGGTTTCATGTGGAGGCACTTGACCCAAATATCTGCACGTTTTGCTGGTCCACCTTACCATTTGTATGGAACGTCGCTTTATCACTGAAAACCAGCTTAGACATGAAGGCATCGTCTACCTCCTTCTGGGCATGAACGAACGCGTAAAAATCACGTCTTAGTTCTTTATCCCGTTCGGTAAGAGCCTGTACAATATGTAACCTGTATGGTTTGTTCAGCGATCGCTTTCGCAACAACATCCATACCGTCGATTGAGGAATTTGCATTTCCTGGCTAGTTTGTCGAGTTGATTTTCTCGGACAGCGAACGAACGTTTGTTGAATCCGTTGCACATTCTGTTCAGACATACGCGGCCGCCCGGAACTTTTGCCTTTGCAAAGGCACCTTGTGTCACGGAACTGACGAAACCATCGTACGTTACTCTTCCTATCGGGAGGATGACGTCCGTAGTTGCGATTGTTTACTGATTCACAATTACCAAACTGAATAACACAGAACGCCTTCTGTTGTTCCGTCGCCATCGTGATGCGGACTAACACACAACACATGCTCATAGTGCGACGACAAACGCTCCCAGTGTCATCTCTCGGTACATAAAGGAAACATCAGACCATCCCCTTCACATTGACGTGTCGAATGCGAGCTCGCTTCCCCCTCTCCACCACAAACCGAGAGTTACGAGCGCCATCCAAACCGTAACACCGGACATGCTGACAAGAGCGTGGAGCGAGTTTGATTATCGCGTAGATGTTGTTCGNGCGCCATCCAAACCGTAACACCGGACATGCTGACAAGAGCGTGGAGCGAGTTTGATTATCGCGTAGATGTTGTTCGGTTCGCTCATGGTGGTCACATTGAACATTTATGAATGTATGGGTAACAAACGTCACGGTTCCACGGTTCATTCGATTGGTCAATCAAGGAAGTAAGTTGTTTGGTTTTGATATTATAGACCTTCATATTTGTGGTATTATTNGTTCATTCGATTGGTCAATCAAGGAAGTAAGTTGTTTGGTTTTGATATTATAGACCTTCATATTTGTGGTATTATTTTATACTCGCTGTGTACAATAAATAATAATAGTTTTCCATATTTCTTTGTAGGGAACGTTATGTTATATTAAAAAACAAAGGGAAAAAGGAAAAAACATTTTATTTTTAATTGTTTTGTAATAAAAAAACCTGTGTACCTATAAATACACATTACAATCCACTGGCTCTTTTAAATGTTCATAAAATAGTTTCCACTTATTGGACACAGGACTTCACCATAGTAGCAGTACTAGTTCTTAAACACAAGAAAGTTCTCTTCAATGTTCATAAAACAAAAAAAAGGACAAAGGGTAAAAGTAACTAAAATGCGGCGTAAAATTTTTCTGTGTTACAAGAACGAATTATTTTCTTAAACGCAAACCGTTTCAAGTAATGATTACCAAAACAGTAAATGTTACAACTTGTAAATTGTTACTCAACAACACTGGAAGAGACGTAGGCACTAGCATTGCCCCCTTCCCGAATTGGTACTCCTTCTCTTCTCTACCATATGCTTCCTCTCGTTTTCGTACCACCGAGTGCTGCGGCCACACATCACAGCACGTTCATTCGTTATCGCACTCCTTGCCATGCGCGTATTCATTTTCGTCGGTATTTTATCACCTTTCGCTGCGAGCCTCCATACGGGGCGTATGGCAGGCGGGGTGGGTTCCGAAATGAAAACGAGCGCAGGTGTCGATACCGGGTCGTATTTCACGAGTTTAGCGGAGCGGCCTGCGCCTTCTCGAGCGCAGGGCAGGCGCACCGGAACACCGGACATCGCCCTCGGCGTGGATGTGTGTGCAAACCCAGGTCGCGATGTGCGAAAGTCTGTTCACGGTGAAGTTAGCACTTTTNCGCCCTCGGCGTGGATGTGTGTGCAAACCCAGGTCGCGATGTGCGAAAGTCTGTTCACGGTGAAGTTAGCACTTTTAAAATCAACCCTTGAAAAACATCACTGTCCCTGCTACCTGCGTGTATTTGTAACTGGCGCACGTATTCTGAAGTTCGTCGATTTCACACGAACGTCTTGCAAGTGTACATTCCACACATACTTACTATACGGAGTCTCGTAGGTCTCTCATTCCGTCAATAGCACTAACTTTCCCGTAATAATCGTATGTGGAATCAGTAGCCATCGATGCAGCAGGCGGTATTGACGGCATCACTTTCAGGCTTTCAAAAGAATAATCATTGCAGTTCTTGATGTGGTACTTCAATATATAACCTCAAATAAACAGCATGTGCCCATTGTAGTAGTGTTTTATCGCGCGAAAAGGACTCTTCGTACAGGCGGTTGTCTCATGTCGTCGAGTATGTCAGCTTTTGCTGAAAATCTTTCCACAGTAGCTACAATGTATTCCATGCAATTTTCCAGAAGTGGGAGAAGGTACATCCATAGAGGTAATCTCTATAGTACACTTCGTACAATCATTGTCTTGCATCATATTCATTAAAAAACAAGCCGAAGACCTTTCCTTTCCACAGTGGCAACGTGTGTATCTACTTTGCCTAGCTTTTTCTTTATAAATATATACGAATATATTCTAATTAACACATTTCCTCAGTGATAATTAATAATTTGTTTGCCTCCATTNATCCATAGAGGTAATCTCTATAGTACACTTCGTACAATCATTGTCTTGCATCATATTCATTAAAAAACAAGCCGAAAACCTTTCCTTTCCACAGTGGCAACGTGTGTATCTACTTTGCCTAGCTTTTGCTTTATAAATATATACGAATATATTCTAATTAACACATTTCCTCAGTGATAATTAATAATTTGTTTGCCTCCATTNTCTTTATAAATATATACGAATATATTCTAATTAACACATTTCCTCAGTGATAATTAATAATTTGTTTGCCTCCATTCAACCAGACATTTTATCTAGTAGCTCGATCACATTACCATGCAATTATATCTTCATCGGTTTCTGCCAGACAAGTTCTCCGTTCACCTTGAAATCATGGACACACTTAACGCAGACAACTGACGCATGCCAGACCGACCCGTCACAATAAACACCACTCGCACCACAATCAGCAACACAATCAGCACCACAATCAACACAACAATCCACATCACAATCAGCACCACACTTAGGGCTGAACTTAGCACTGCACTTAGCTCCACACCTACCACACTCATGGGTCATTTATGGGTCTTTAGGGGTCGTTTGTGGTGTGTAGTGCTAATTGCAGTGCTAACTATGCCAGGAGTTAGTTTTGGGCTAAGTCAGTCTCGTCAGGAGCCAGTCTTGGGTGCAGTTAGTCTTAGACGAAGTTAGTCTTGGGTGAATTTAGTCTTGGGTGGAGTCAGTCTTGGGGGGAGTTAGTCTTGGGTGGAGTTAGTCTTGGGGGGAGTTATTCTTGGATGAGTAAGTCTTCGGTGGGGTTAGTCTTGGGCGAAGTTAGTTTTGGGTAGAGTAGGTATTGCATGCAGTCATACGTTAATTAGTATTGTTAGTCGGTATGGTCCCTACGCATGACCAGCTAGTAACTGAGAATTGTATGGACTGAGATTTTTCTCGATTTTTCAAGTTCAGTGTCATTGGAGTAAGGTCAAGGTCGACAACAGCCCGCATGCTGGCTGAATTGGCAGCTCCTCAGTCAGCGAAATTGCTAATTAATACATTTGATATGCATAGGTGATGTAAAAGTTAACAAATGACAAACGAAGAAACGAATATGGCGGATGGAGAGGATTAGTCAGAATGAGCAAATGTGAGGATGGTGGAGACCTGCCGACTAATTAACCAATGAGTAACATTGGTATGATAGGGTCATGTTAATACAATGTGACTGATTAAAGGGCAGGAGGAGGGTCAGTCATCTGCTGCATGTGGTGCTGAGGAAACCTCCGGAAATATTAATTTTTAAATAATNAAGGGCAGGAGGAGGGTCAGTCATCTGCTGCATGTGGTGCTGAGGAAACCTCCGGAAATATTAATTTTTAAATAATGTTTTTTTATTAATTTTAAATATAGGTTTATATATTTTGAAAGTTTTTTATTTGTTGTAGTATTTTGAGATTTTTTGGTTTAAGGTCAAAAAAGTCACGGGATCAACGACAAAGGTCATGTTTAAGGTCCCTTGGATACAATATGGTGGTTGGGTTATGTCATAACATGGCAGCCGAAAGACCAGAATGACAGAGCATAATGTTGGCTTCTTCTCCAAACCCCGTTATGTCCAACCAATCAAAATTTTAATTTTTTTTTACTTTTTTGTTTATACATTTTTTTGGAATGTTTAGAAATTTTTTTAAATTTGTACATATTTGTTTCGAATTTCTAGGACTTTTTTTTTGTTTTAAGGTTAATCGTCAAGGGTTTTGGGTCAACGGTCAAGGGGTTTGGGTCAACGATCAAGGGTTTTGTGTCAACGGTCTTGGGTTAAGGGTCAAGGGTCATAAGGGTCAAGGGTCTTGAGTCAGTGTCTTGAGTGTTGAGTCAAGTGTCAAGGGTTTTTTGGGAATTTGTTAGAAATGTTGGAAATTTTTTGGTATTGTTAGAAATTGTTTGGAATTTGTTGTTTTCAAGGTGATTCAAGGTCACTGGGGTCAATGTTAAAGGACAAGGTTACCTGGATCCAATATGGCGGTTTGGTGACGTCTCAACATGGCGCCCGGCCGACCGGAATGACAGAGCATGAACGGCGCCTGGCGCCTGACCCCCAGTCCCTTGTCACAAGTCAGCCAAACCTATCTACTCTTTATCCTTCCAGCTTGTTTAGGCGGCCAGGCGTAACAGTAGTTGCTAGCAAACGACTTACCCCAGCTGCTAGAAGATGAGCAGCTGAACGTATAAGTCAACATGTGGTTTCAACATGATGACGTCCACCGAATTTCAGCCGTCGTGTTCACCAACACCACACCAATACTTTCGGTGTTAAGTGGATTGGGATAGCCAGCCCTATGCCATGGCCACCAAGGTCACCCAACCTCATGCCAGTCGATTTCTTCCTGTGGGACCACATTAACAGTTGCCTTTGGAGAACCGCGACGTTTTCGTAGAACGAATACAGAAGGTATGCGACGTGGTTCAAACCACTCTTGGCATCTTTGAGAGTGTCCTCCATATCTCCATATAACGCTTAGGCGTTGCAACGTCTCCAATAAAGTGCAGGGCCACCATTTTGGTCACCTGCATTAGGTTAACGTATGGCAATGTGTAACAGGCATTCAATTTAATACTGCAACCTACAAACATCTACCTACTTATTATTACCACCACCCCTGCAGTACTACATCAAATATTACTGTTCCCTGGTAGGAAACTAGTGCCTGTTGTGTGCCATGCTAACTGCCAACCTACCAGGCGTTATCGGTGTTAAACAAAAATGCTAAGCGTCTAAACAGGGCTTCTTCAGACAACCGTTCTCTGACTTAAGTTGTTCCTCGTTACATTACTCATCACCTCTAAAAGTTTGTCGCAATGATCGTGTGGAAGCCTGTATATGGACAAAGTGGCTGTGATGGCACGTTCAGCAAAGTAAATAGTCCCAGTAACTCTATTGTGAATGCGACCTTAACGAAGAGTAATAATCTGGTTGCCTCTCGTAGTGAGCCATGCATTGATTGTGTCTTTACGAAACACAAATATTAGGACAGTTCACAATTCGTACTCTAGAGATGTGAAATATTACCTTTTTATAGAAAGTTATATTTTGCAGGTCGTATAGCCTCACTGATTTTGGAATGAATAAAATTAAGAGCAGCATAGCTAAAAAATTTGTGTAAATAACTGAAGAAGCAGTTGTCTGATTAAATTATTTACAACGGTTATTGTAACGTTTTAAAAATTTCATGCATGATATTATTAGTTCCCGCAAATCTTAATAAATTTACTTATTAGAAATTGAAATGTACATATGAGGCGACCAATAACAAATACCACTCTGTGCTCTAAAAGCGGTTTTCCACAAAATAGGAAAAACGTGTGTCTTTACTCTGAAGAGCTTCTGAAGGATGGAACGTTTACCATGATATTTAGTTTGAATAAGTGGCTAATACCTACAAAGGAAATAAAAATAAAGAAGCTAGTGCTTAAAAAAAGGGCAATTTAAGAAGTGGACAAAGTGGAATTGGGAAATATCCAAGGGAAAACGTAGGATGTGGAACAATATCAGTCAGACAAAGTGAATTTAGAAAACAAATATTGTCGCAACGAATTATCGTTTTATTTAAGTATGACAGAGTTGTCCACACATAAAACAATAAAACCGAAATAATGGGTTTACAGACACGACAGAGTTTTCCAACACTAAAACAATGCAAAGGACATAACAGTGTTGAGGTAATTTTCATGAAAACATTTAAACATTTATTAACACAGACAGTTTTATCCTTAATATATTTAGTTCTTGAGATTATTCAGTTAGTTCATCATCTGCATCACTTTCACATGCATTGTTTATAGAAACATTGTCAACAATTGTAAACTGAAATATTTGCAAGTAGAAGTTAATGTTTCTTTCGGTTTCTTTCCAGTTGCTACCGAAATGTCTACACAAAAGGTTGTTGATATCCTTCAGCTTATTGTCTTTCGTCTGTGCCCCAGATACCAAAACTGTGGGTTTTAAATTTTTGGTTGTACAACCACGTTTTAAAACACTTCTACCTTGTCCTAATTCTGGTCTTTAAAAACACTCACCTCGAAACAAGAATAGATACTGGCTTCTTACTTTATATCGTCAAGATAAATCACTTACATTGAACATATCTGAAATGCCAGGTATGTGCTGGTTTTATCACATTAAATACAGCTTTCTTCCAGTCACGAAACTGAAAATGTTCTGTAGGACGAAGCACAGTTTCATGATTACTTCAAATGCTGTAATATTCATCAGGAAGTACTGCTGTGTCAAGGTTGTTTAATTTTTTCCGAATTCTACCAAAAGTTATATCTGGTGGAATGTAAGAGTGACCTGATGAGGAAAAACAATAGAACTTGTTGAATGTTTTTCGGAGCTTCGCTGAGCCATTCACATGTCATTCCAATGAGGGAAGAATTTTCTTTTTGACCACTGCAGCCATCAGCGAACAAACTAACTGTCTTAATACCTGTCATATCTGCAGTGGCCAGTTTATTGAATACATCAGAGGCAATCTGGTTGGAAGACTTCGGAATATCATTCTTAGACCATAAATAAATGAGTGGTTTTTTTTGTGGGGATTCTGAGATCTCTTGACATATTGTAAAATTATACACACTCATTGGACGATTATATTAACTTAATTGGTCAGGAAGTTTCGGTAAGTTCCAATTTTTGGCAAACAAAAATAAAATGTTATTTCACCCCCTTTTTCTGTTCTGAGTATTTTCTCGTAGCTTGTGGGCCCTTTTTGCTATGATCATCTCATCTTCTTCTTTGAATTTGCCACCTAAACGAGAAGCTTCTTTTATTTGATGATGAAGCTGTAGGCTATATGAGCACATATCTGTTACTGGTGTTTTAAAACTTATGTGTAAGTCCTTAGAAAATATTTTTCTGATAAATTTACACACTACTTAAAAGATTCCAATTACTATAGAAAGGTAGCCAAAGTCTCTTGATATTGAGTCTGCCAGAAAAATAACATATTTTGGAATTCTTCAGCCTACAGTAATGCGACTCGGATGAATGCAATGACTGTATGTAGGTCTTAACCTAATTTTTTTGCAGTGCATTTATGTGAACTTGTATCACCACCTCTGTTTTCAATAGCAGCCATCCTCGTTATTAGGAACATTTTTTTCAACTGAGTTACTGCCTTTTTCTCTGTCTAGAACCAGTACAAAACATTTCTGACTAACCCTGATCAACATTGTANTTCAACTGAGTTACTGCCTTTTTCTCTGTCTAGAACCAGTACAAAACATTTCTGACTAACCCTGATCAACATTGTACCATTTTCTGCTTGCAAATGAGTCAATAAAATACTTCGAACAGGATTGTTTTTGTTTGTACTTCTTACCGTCAGAACGGATTCGTTCTCGTTTTGGCGTTTCACCAGAACAGTAGCTCAGTATGAGTTTACTTTATTCTATCTTGTTACTTGCGGGATAGAAACATTAGTAAAACCTTAGGATGACGTTGCATAACTAAGGATTCCTAGAAAAAATTAAATGAACGTGGACAAAGTGTCATATGGAAATGAAACATTTCCGGGCAAACCTGTTTGTGGAAATGTATTCAGATTTTTGGCACACATTTAGTAAGGGAAAAAATGAAATTTGGTAGAGTCTGGGTGTGAAACATGATATAAGTTAATTTAAACAATACTATAGTGGCATATATTTTTTTTTTTTATAAAATGATGTTTGGAATAGCTCGACTCATTATCCAATGTTGACTGTACAGTTTTGGTTTTACTCTTGGCGTTAACCTGTTCGAGTACGATCACAGAATGTTCATCAATATTTCGTCACTATGGGTTACTATACTGTAATGTATTCTAATAAGCCTCGAAACCTTTTTATTTATTACTTATCATAGCACCAAAGAACTTAGTGTGTATTTGCTTTAGCTAACGAAATTCGATAAGAAACAATTTCACTTCAGATAAGTCAACGGAATCGCAGACTAGAAAATCTCCGGGGGTTTGGCTGCACAGTTGCGTAAACCATGAAACTCTTTATAAAACAGAATAGATTATGTAAGATATAATTGTGTAGAAACCTGGTGAGAATCGTTATTGTAACGAAAATTATAAATAACTTACTTATATATGATCATATATACAACACAATATAAATACATATACACGATGATTCACAGCACCCGTATCACCCCTTTTTCTTGAAAACAACACGAAACTCGGGGTTCGCAAAAAGATTATGATAACTTTACCCTATATGAATCATCGATTGTAATAATTCCATTCCCCCAAACAAACCGGTGGTAGGGGTACAGGATGTGAACTTTGAAATTGCAAATGGAGACAGGGGTAGAATATGGAGTCGTTGGATAGATCGTAAAAAAAAAAACAACTTTTACTATTACAGTTGTTTTCTGACTTGCATAATTTACTCACAGTAAAATAAATCATGTAAGCATATGGTTTGGTCGTGCGTAGTTTACGCATAATGAACATGAACGAAAACTATTGTTATTCTTATTACAATCAAAAGTAAATCAACGAAATGTGTGGTTTTTCAGGCATGCATACCTAGTTTACGTACAATAAAAAGGACGTCGGGTGTACTGTAAAGAGCGGTATGGAGTGAGAGAACTACTGTGGAATGGGAACTGGGAACACTCATTCGCACACATTACTCTTCATAAGTGTTCGAAATGTCGACCAGCCTGTATCAGACACGACTCTGCTCTCCTTCTTACGCACGTGGTTGCTCGGCGGACCTCAGAACTGCTGAGAGATCCACGTGCTGCTGTGATTCTGTTTTTCATGTCTTCCCTTTCTGTTAGACGCACACAGTAGACAATGTCTTTAATTATCCCCCATAAAAATAACTCATTTTGGGACACGTCTGGAGAACGTGGTCGCCAAGCTACAGCACCCATTAGTCCGATCCTCCGTTTGGGGAATAACATGTCAGTGACTAGCCGAGCTTTGCGTGAAAAGTGAGCAGGACAGCCATCCTGTTGAAGTCACAGTGTTAATCTCAGAGCGAAAGGGACATATCCGATCAGCTGATACAAAATATTCTCTAGAAAGTCTGCATAACCGTCACCATTCAAATGCCCTTCAAAAAATATGATCCTGTGAAACGATGTCCGAGAAAGCCACACTTAGTATTGAGGCTCCGCATATGCTGGTTATCCACTTGACGGAGCCAATGTGGTATGACTGCAGACCAGTAATGGACATTATGCATGTAAATGTCACCATTATTTTTTAATGTGGCCTCATAAGTCCACAAAATGCTGATACGGAAAGCACGGTCCTTGCTCAGGTACAAGTTGCAGAAATCAATGCGTTTAGGAAGGTCATTATTCCCAAGTTCTTAGTGCAGCTGTAAATTGTATAGATGTAAATGATTATCAGTGATAATTCTCCACGCTGAACGTTGTGTCAATTCTCAGTCGCGGGCAATTATCCGTGTAGAATATAAGGATTAACTACCATGGCAGCAAGTACACCAACAGCCCTCTCGTCTCTCACAAGTCGTCTGATGCGACGACGTTTGTTGCGTGGCGGTTGCACTAGCCCGGTTATGCGCACGCGACATGCAAGATGCTGGAAGACATTTTACGAGTGATGAATGCACTGTGAGTTCCTCTCTGCGTACAAACGGGCAGCAGCTTTGCAGTTCCGACGACATTCCCCTAGTATCATCAGAATGTCAAATGCTTCTTTGTTCGTAAACGGTATTCCATTCAGAAAGGCAATGCCTGTCACTGAAACAACACACGCGATTAATTATTGCAATGTATACCAAATGACTGTCGAATGAACGAACTTTCGTTTAGTAGTTCACTTGCATGCAAAACCTGCAGTTCCTTTAAGTGGTAGATGACTTGTCTGCTTGTTGCGTAGTGCTGAATTATTCTCCGCTTTTGCTCAGAAAAGGTATAATACCTACTGTGCGATCCATGCAGTAAGGCGCACAGGTCACAGTTAGTATCAAAGCAAGTCTCACACTTTATCCGGAAATACCGTAATGGCGTACGTTGAGTATCTGATGTGAATAGTTTACGCACAACCAATTATAATTGGGTAATATCAACTGTTATTATTACATTGTTTCCGAATAAACGCGGAGAATAAGGCAGTACTAAGCAGCAAGCGGATAAGCCATCTACCACTTACGGGAACTGCAGGTTTTTTATGCACGATAACTAACAATCAATTGTTCATTGAGATGAAATACGTGCATTCATTTCGCTCATAAGTTCGATGTTTACTCCATCCTCGTAAATGACGATGACCGTCCAAGTAAGGTACACGTCATGCAGAACATTTTGCAGGATATGAAATTACACGAAAACCTTGGCCAGCCAAGTCACACAATATATTATGTTAAAATTCGCAAAAGGATCGTTGTGAGGTTCAAATTAGTCTTTAAAACCTCTTTAAGACTCTCAAAAATGTAATTCAAGCTGTCGTTAACGACACTAAATTAATCATCCAAAAATAGTTAAAAATTTCAATCGCAGCATACATCGAGGTATCCACGATTTCATCAATGCACTGGGAGGCTATACTCACTACTAAGTATAGGTGAATACAATTTTACAAATGTGCCAATAAAATGATGGTTTACAGAAGTTTTCAGGTGTTGTGAATTGTAAATTACATTAACAGTCATCTAATAATAACATTGTATGCCAACTAATCTTGCATGACATACTAGAACCAGAGATGTAAAATTTTTTGGACCGATATATTTTCTGCAAGTCTGGTCCTGAAAACACGTAAAAAGAAATACGCTGTCCAAGTTTTTCTGTTACGAGCAGCGGTGGCTTGACCATCAAAATATTGTTGCAGCAAACGAGGTTGCGTGCTGGGCGGGGAAACACGATTACAGAGTAAGAAATTGTTTCGTTTAACTGCGCGACCGTTCCACGCTATACGGAGATTAGCACAATTTGCCGCCCATTCCCTCGGCGCTCGCCACGGGGTAGCATGTTACACCGCTAACCCCAGCAGGTTATTTCGCTCGCTCCGCGGGAGCGCAATCGATAACTCGTTGCTCGAGATATCTCGCTCTGCTCGATCGAGCGTCGCCCCTGCCAGGCGGGTGAGCAGCTTCCCGAGACAGCTCCTCATGAATAGTGAAGATGTATCCCGGATTAATGAAATTGTGAATAATAATGCGTTAGGCAGAGGTGCCGCGGTTACTTGGTTACTTGCTGCGGAGATTTGAGTATGCACCATCACTCACGAACGCACGCACACACACATACACACATGTTTGCTGCGGTAGATGGAAGTGAGTTTGGTAAACATTGCAGCATCAGCGGAGCTCTCTTGGCGAAGTCGGCTGGCGAATCACCCACTGTGTGCGAGTGTTGGCGATTAGGGAGTACTTAACTGATTGAACGATACTGGGATGATTACAAGCATAAATCCAAAGCCAAATATGTTCCACGCAAAAGCAAACCCATCTAAAACAAAGATAAACCGAAATTATAGAATTATTATACTTCATTATCAACTACAAATGTTTGCTTAACTACAGTGATTGATTAGCACAGTTCCCGTTGACACCACTGTTACAGAACATACACTAGGGGGTTAAATAAAGATAAAAAATAATGTTGTCAAAATAAACAATTTACATACTAAGAAGTGCGTATTAAAAAATTATCTAGTAATGACTATCGTACAATATGGTATTCCAATAAATGTTTTAGAAGCAACACTACATTTATAAATATAATAAAACTAATTTATACTTTACAGCATTATACAAAAATTAATTATTGGCTCAGAAATATTTCTGCCTATTAGTACTCTAAATATATGCACCCTACTAATTGATTCAATTATTATGACTGCTAAGAAACTACGTTTTATTATTTAGCTAATTATGAAACATTTCCATCATCTGGGTAATATTTAGCCTACTTTCCTAAGTAAAGATAGTATTTTGAGATCACTTTCCTCTCTTTGCGTGAATGGGTGTAGGCGTGTATGTGTGTGTAGCTGTGTGTGTTTTCCCCTAAAAACCGTTGGAACTCGTGAAATCAATTCCACCAGACTAGATATACATATAGTACTTAGTAAAGACACCTGACTTTTGTAGTTTTTGACCATGCTAAGGAATAATTATGATGGCCATTTAAAATTTTAGGGCATTATGTCATATTTCAACAACCATTGAATCGATTTAAACAAAATTTGGTTTCCTGGCAGTGCATCACGTACTCATTCAATATATATAGAAATAATGGAAAATAATGCAACTTTAAAATTTTAAGCTTTTAAGATATATCTCAGGAAAACCTTAACTGATTCTCGCAAAATTTAGCAAGTAAACTAAGATAGTTCATGTACTAATATGAAATTTAAATCGATGAGGCACTTATTTTCGAAATGGTGAACATATACACTGAAGAGCCAAAAAAATTGGTACACCTAACTAATATCGCGTAGGGCCCCCGCGAGCACGCAGAAATGCTGCAAGACGACGTGGCATGGACTCGACTAATGTGTGAAGGTATGCAAGAGGAATTTCAAACCATGAATCCTACAGCGCAGTCCACAATTCCATAGGAGTGCGAGGTGGTGGAGATCTCTTCTGAATAGCACGTTGCAAGGCATCCCACATATGCTCAATTATGTTCATGTCTGGTTATTTAGGTGGCCAATGGAAGTGTCTAAAGTCAGAAGAGTGTTCCTGGAGCCACTCGGTAGCGACTCTCGACGTGTGGGGTGTCGCATTGTCCTGCTGGAATTGTCCACGTCCGTCGGAATGCACAATGGACATGAACGGGCCCAAGTAATCGGACAGGATGCTTACGTATCTGTTACCTAGAGTCGTATCTAGAAGTATCAGGGGCCCCATTTCACGCCAACTGCACACGCTTCATACCGTGACAGAGTATCCACCAGCTCGAAAAGTCCTCTGTTGACATGTAGGGTCCATGGATTCATGAGGATATCTCCATACCCGTACACGTCCAACCGCCCGATACAATTGGAAACGAGACTCGTCAGATCAGGTGACGTGTTTCCAGTCATCAACAGTCCAATGGCGGTGTTGGTGGGCCCAGGCGAGGCGTAAAGCTTTGTGTCGTGCAGTCAACAACGGTACACGATTGGGCAATCGGCTCCGAAATCCCATATCAATGATGGTCTGTTGAATAGTTCACACGCTGGCACTTGTTGATGCCCAAGCATTGAAATCTGTACCAATTTGATAATGGGTTGCACGTCTGTCACGTTTAATGATTCTCGTCAGTTGTCGTTTGTCCCTTTCGTTCACGATCTTTTTCCGGCCGCTGCGATGTCGAAGATATGATGTTTTAAATGGCTTAAAAGTTTAAGCTAAGTACACTTTACATATCTACCAAACCATGAAACGAATTTCAACTTAAATTGTTTTTCTGGCAGTACCTATTACAACCATCAGATGTGTTCACAAGGAGCCTATTTTGTCCGCCATTTTGTAAGATACCGCTACATGACAAAATAAAGTTTTTATTTTATTTCTTGGGAAACATTCGACCCACTCTTACAGAGTTTAGCAAATAAGTGGTACTGTGCCAAACTATTTTAATTTATGCGTTTTAATATGGCTGGACATTTATTTTCAAATTGACAGCTATATTTCCTTTCAGCTTAGCAAGTTACATCTACTGAACAATGCAATCAATTTGGCCTTTACGTTTTATGATTATGTCACATAATGCAATCATCCCAAAAAATTATTACTTTCCTCTCTTTATCGCAGTAACATATTACGTTATCTCTTTTTAAGCCTACCAGAGTTCACACGCTTCACAACACCCAGTGGATTTTACAACAAAGGTCTGTCAAAACAACTTAAAAGACCGCATTTATTAATACATAAGATTAAATTAAGTGACAAGTTATACTGAGATTTTGTCGCAGAAGGGTACGAAACCAATGGCTATGGTTCCCATCTGAGGCAAAGTCAGTCTGAATAACTAATGGTTGGAAGCAAGTGTAACTAGCTGTTTTGTGTTTGAAGGACGGGGTTGTTGTTCGTGATTCTCTGATAAAAAGTGGTAGGATATAAAGATTTTGAGGAGGTAAGCGGTAGATAAGTNCTACCAGAGTTCACACGCTTCACAACACCCAGTGGATTTTACAACAAAGGTCTGTCAAAACAACTTAAAAGACCGCTTTTATTAATACATAAGATTAAATTAAGTGACAAGTTATACTGAGATTTTGTCGCAGAAGGGTACGAAACCAATGGCTATGGTTCCCATCTGAGGCAAAGTCAGTCTGAATAACTAATGGTTGGAAGCAAGTGTAACTAGCTGTTTTGTGTTTGAAGGATGGGGTTGTTGTTCGTGATTCTCTGATAAAAAGTGGTAGGATATAAAGATTTTGAGGAGGTAAGCGGTAGATAAGTNCGGGGTTGTTGTTCGTGATTCTCTGATAAAAAGTGGTAGGATATAAAGATTTTGAGGAGGTAAGCGGTAGATAAGTAAGCACATAGTGGGAAGACATCCACACAAATATTCTGTACAGCTTGCTACCAAAATTAGGAAATACCTCGATGCATACCACATGGTTAGTATTTAGAAGTACTGCTGTCACACCTCCCCCTTACCATCATTTTACCTCCCTGCTAGGTCCCTCAGTATACATGTATCGCAGGACACATGCTGCTAGGCCAGGTCGGCCTGAAAGGGTGGACAAGCAATTAACACGTGCCAAGGTTATGCCGAGTTAGAACTAGCAAATCGCCCACAAGGGAATTAAGACACCAAAGGCGGGCAGCGGCTAGAATATCGCCCACCCACATTGAAGGTGAGATACACAGGAGAAAAGAGCTGACAGTGTTTGGCAGTTGCAGGCGGGTCTACCTTCCCTATCAAAATGTGAGAGAACGTTGACACACATGCCAAGGAAATGCCGAGGTAAGTTAGAGTGGCGCCAACAGAACTCTAGTTAGACGAGCAAGAAGAGCTGGCAGTGTTTGGCCATATGGATGCAGGTCACCCCCCTCCCCCACCTTCAAAAGTGACGCATGTGCGAGGATCTGGGGGGGGGGGACAAGAGTGTTTAAAAGCCAACTTGCATGACAAGGAGGGGATCAGTCTGAATCAGTATTACCCCATACTGTAAGGCAACGAGCGTCGGGTGGGAGCTCGCCAGGAGTTCCACATCAGGAATCAGTCGGACCAGTCGTATCACTACGCCGGGATGCGAGTCAGTCTAGTGAGTCAGTCAGCCGAGGCCGGGGATCAGACCCCAGCAGAATCAGTGATATAGCGACCAGTAATACTCAGCTTCAGGAGGCGCCAGACCAGAGTCAGTTGTGTGGCAGCCATGCCGCGAGGCGGCAGATCTGTCGGGACTCACCAGGAGCACCATGCCAGGACACGAAGTCAGTTAGTCGTGCGTTAACAAGAGGTAATCAGTCAGTCAGAAACCAGTAATAGACGCGGCCGAGAGGCGGCAGTTGGATCGATAAATCGCAGGAGTGAGTCGTGTTGTTGATTCGACAAGAAGACAATATGGAACAGCAGTCCTGGAGATCCATAATCGAAGCGAGGTCCTGTGAGGGGCCGCCCAACATACTGGACCTCAACCTATCACCAGAACCCCCAGAACTACAAGTGCAGCTAAGTATTAGCATCGTCACCAAAGAACATCCCCCGATGCCTAGCATCCCCCCTCCTCATGACGTTGGCAGCAGATAGCACAAGTAATTTAATTCGCCCTTAAGGCCCCCAACTCGCGGGGACACCGTATCGGAGTTTATCATCGGTTTGTTTTTTTTTTCTCGCAAAATAAAAATATTTTAAAACATTTACTGAGATATCATTATTGTTCTACCTGTAGTCATCACCCAAGGCACAAATAGAGTGTGCCTGGAAAAGGTAACTCGTACCCTATGACTCTTCCTGTATATCATATCACAGGGAGGCGAATAGCATCAAGTTATTTTGGTGGCCAGTGTGGGGCGAAGTAGAATGTGTATGCAGAAAACAAGGACCAGACTATACCTGTGAGAAGGGGTCTCGCCCCTACCGAGCTGGTCAGGAAAAAGAAAACTTCGGGGAGTCTAAAACCCAGTGGCGCTCAACATTAGCCCTGTAGCCCGAGACAAGTCAAAATTAACGAGGCCGGCAGACATGGAATTAACGAGTCCGAGCGAGAGAAGAGGGCGTAGAGGTGAAGGGAGATAAGCGGAGAAGTAGGCCACTAGCCCACCGGTTGGTGGACAATGTCGTGGAGATAACGAGCGAGAGGACGAGGCAGACGAGAGAGCATGTGCGGACGAATGGGAGAACAAAAGAGCGAGATGGTAGGTATAGAGATAAGCGATGAGCGGACAGGAGCGGAAATGCGGACGAAAGAGAATGCGAGAGTGAGAGCTAATGGAGGCCGAAAGAAAATGAGGAGGAGAGAGCGAAGAGGCGAAGAGAGATACGCGAGGAGCAGCGAGAGGATGCGATGGAAGCGATCGAGGAAGGGAGATTAGCGGCAAATAAGGCCACTAGTCCACTGGATGGTGGGGCGAGCAAAGGAAAAGTAGCGAGCGCGAGAGAGGTGGTCAACCGACGAGGAAATAAAGTGCTAGGAAGCGAATAGAGGCCGAAAGTGAAAGAGGAAGAGAAAGTAGGTGAAAGCGGAGAAGCTAAGGGAAATACACCGACAGAGAACCGAATCGGAGCAAATATCAGAGAGGCGAGGCGATTCCGGGAGACCACAGCTGACCCAAGGACGAGCCCGCAGCAGTCTGGAGATGGCACCAGGACAACAGAACGAGAAAATGAGGAAGTACCCCCCCCCCTCTCTCTCCTTGCAAGCTGTTAGAGTACCAGTGCGAGGCGAAACGCCTCCTCCTCAGATATGGAACGAGGCCATGCAAATCCATCCTTGGCCAACTGCCGAGGCCAGGAGGGAAGTTCCAGGAGCCGAGCCCACCAACCCAGTGACAGACTGTGGAATGAGGTACGTGTGTTTACCTTATGTCACCCGCTGAGAAAACCAGGGCTTGCCCGACCTAACATCGAACATGAGTGCGACAAGGGCCAAACATCCCAGTGCCTCGAGGCCTTCAGCCGAAGTGTGGTGTTCATTTGTTCCTGTGTACCATGCGTAAGTTATGAATATAGGCCATCAGCCGAGATATAGTGTGATTATTTTGCCAGGGAAATAGTGTGTTTATTTCTGCCCACCGCAAGACCGCTCGTACAAGCGGTAGAGAGAACTGGATACGATAAGAGTGTTTTTTTTCTATATGGCCTGAGAGTCGTCCATAACAGTAAAAAGTAAACCATGTCACTACACGTAACAGCTGACAGGCAGCCTTGTCAAGTACCGGCCATCTGCCACTCAACTGTTTGTCACTGTTCAAGAAAGCCTTCCCCAAATTACAAAGGCGGCAGAAGCACAGAAGGCAAAATAAATTTTAAAAAAATTATGGTGAGATCTGGATGGATCACTTGGGGTATGTAGTGTAAATGAATAAATGTGTACCCTTTTTATGTTTTATTTTCGCGAGTTAAAATGTGTAGCAAAACGTGCTGCCCACGGCAGAAGTAGGCCCTATAACAGTCCGTCAGCTTTTGTGCCAACCCCCATACGCTGTTGACGAAGTGAATTAAGTATTTTAACTACCCCAATAGGCTTAGAAGTTGTGATTTCTATTCCCAGTGTGTATGGCCAGCGAAGTTATTTGAAGTAATTTGTACATTGTAAATATCCAGCCTTCAGCAGTATGTTTTTTATCGCAGAGCCCAGGTTACAAAGTTCCCCTTAGCTGCCAGGTCGGCTCGCCTGATAGTAGAAGTATGCGATCTTGAGTGGCGGACGCCCGCCCGGACTAGGTTTTGCTAGGGAAGGGGGGTGGGGGACCGGCGGCCAACTGCCAAACACTGCCAGCTCTTTTCTACCGCGTATCTCATCTTCAGTGTGGGTTGGCGATATGCTATCCTCTGCCCGCCTTGGCACGTGTATTAATTCCCTCGTGGGCGATTTGCTAATTCTTAACTCGACATAACCTTGGCACGTGTTAATTGCTTGTCCGCCCTCTCGGGCCCGACCTGGCCTAGCGCAGCATATATCCTGCGAAAAGTGTCTACTGATCGCGTTACCGGAGTGGGGTTGTGACAGTGGCGCTTCTAAATACTACCCATGCGGCACGCGTTAACCAATGAAAATTAAAGATCTGAGTAATTTGGAATCGGCCCGAAAACAAAGGAAGCAGAATATCACATCATCTGGTGCAATCGTGGGTAATATTTGAGGCAATGTTGGTGTTTCTTTGTGTTTTTCCACTTTTTTCATTTTCTTTTATAAGAATTGATCTTTTAAATGACAATAAGAAGCAGTTATAACATAAATATTTTCCTTACTTTCCTTACGTTAACAGAAATGTGTTTATGAAACTAATTATCTATTGATACTCTAATTGAAATGTTTTTGCAAATACATTTAATAGGAAACATTATTAATACTGCTTTTCAAAACACTACTTTTTGAGTTATCTTGTATTTTGATCTTGCACTCAGACGTAAGCATTTGTATTTCACTGGCCTATCCATGCATTACTGAGGATGTCAAGATAAAATGCTACATTTTTCTTGAAAATTTGTCCTTATACTAAACCACGTTAATATTAAGAGCGCGGGTAGATAACGCCAAAATAAACACTTACTTATTGCAGTTCTTAATCTAAACCAGCATTTCCTTTGCCATTAACGACGCTCCCATCGAAAACCCTACAAGAAAAACAAATGTTATAAGCGTAAATATTTTGGGGTCTCATTTTTAACAGAATGCCGTTTCTGAACAGAGAAACTTCGGATTTTAACCGACGGTGCCGGAAACACTTTCAGAATTTACTGAAGACAGTCTTTTAGAAAATTTAGTCTTTTACTTTCACTAGAATTTTCGCGCATGTGAATCGTGCTGGATGATGCCGCTTGTCGGCGGGTTTTTCTTAGGGATGTCCCGTTTCCACCGCCCTTGCATTCCAGGGCTGCTATTACTCACCTCACTTCACACTCATCAGCTCTTAAAACCTCAATGTTATGAACCGGGAAATTATCTTCACTCTCTCTAATGCACACTCATTTTCTGTTTCATTTCATTCAAGACACTGTCCATCCTTTCGTTTGCGCATCTCTCTATTTAATTCAAATTGTACATCCTTTCGTTTATACTGTTCACTATTTCATTTAAACAGTGCATTCTTTCATTTACACTGTCAATTATCTTGTTCACGCAGTCAATTCTCATATTCACTAACTCGCTAATTCCTTCTATTTCCCCGTCTACATTTTCGTTAAGAGAGTATATTTTCCTGTCTCCTAATAAATCACTGACATATTATTTCTAGCTATTTACACAACTTATTTAAGTATTTAGAGTTTAATATAATTTTTCTTTCAATGTACTAATATTTTTAACACTGCTATTAACACTTGCGCTCACACTAACCATTTTTTTTAATGTAGCCTCTCAATTAATCTTGGCAATGCTTACAATTCTGCGGACATTTTTCTAGTTAACATTCACTGCGATAATTGCACAAGATATACTAAGTTTCTTTTGCCTGCAGCTATTAAAATTAATTGATTTGTTTTAATATCACCTACTACTAGCATATTGCCTTAATGGATTTACCATTAATTAATCAATGCTTGCACATTTAAATTCTGTCACCAGTGTTGTACGATGCTGGAGAGACGTATCTGAGTTCATGGGGGATGAAGGTCTTGATAAAAATAAAACAACTAAATTTGATTATTAATTTATTCACAATGCTATAATTAACAATATTGAACTATTTTGTTCCACTATTATTCTTGTTATTCTAAGTGAGAGCAAAATACTTTGTTTACATCAATTCTTAATATTAAAGTCATTATTAAATATCCTGTATTAGCTACAGTCATATAATTCTTGCTCATTATTTTCCCAAATTCAATCTGTCTTTTCCATCATTCAAAAGTTCTGCCACTCGACATTACAGTTCAGTAGCCCCGCCCGCCAGTCAGTTTCTCCTCTGCAACGATGTCCGCAGTACGCAGACTTCGCTCCCGCCGGTCACTTTCGTCGCCACTCGTCGCTCAGCGGTCTCGTCGCTTCACTGTATTCGCTCTTCGCACACCTGTTGCTTAAAGTCGACCAATCTTCCAAACTCTCAACTATCGGCTCGGTACCCCGTCGTGGCTTAAGTAGTCTTGCTGGCCTGATGAAGAAGGTTGCCGCACCTAGTGATGCAAGAGAATCTTAATATCGATAAATATTTTGATATTTATATCGATGGCAGATGAATATCGATAAGTGATATATATTGACCGTCGCAGGCCGATATTATCGATATTTGAGGAATTTGTATTTATATGTATGAAAAAATAATTGTTAAACAAAATATAATAACATTTATTGAAAAAAAATTACAGCTCCCTGTATTTTGTGTCTACTGATCCTAAGAAAAGTAGTTTACCCAATATTTTACCAATAAGTCGATTTCTGTTATGTGTGACAGTTTCTCCCGCCTTTGAAAAGAGTCGTTCGGCTGGCACCGAGGTGGCAACTATAGGTAGATGTCACAGGTTAGGATACGAGCCCTGCATCTCATGCCATATGTCCAACACATTTGTTTTTAATGTGCTCACTGGAGCTGTTAGATACAATTTTAACTCATCGTCGCCATCAGTCTTCCTTCTTTTCACATGGGGATGCGCCAATGATTTGTGGTACTTCCAAAAATCAAAATCGTTGTTCTCTTCGTCTTCAGATGACGCGGATCACAAAGAGGCCGCTTACTTGTTTTCAGCTATAATTTTTCTTATTTTAGTCATTGCCTTTGCACATGCATCTAGCGTTTTTAAATGTAAGTTTTTGAATCGTGGATCGAATAAAGTAGACACTGTCGACAATGCAGAAAATTCGAGCTGCCCGAGACGTTTTTCTATCTGTAGTGAAATGTTTGTCTTCAAATCACCTGCAATAGATGAAGCTACTTTCATTTCGTTATATTGATCTATAAGCACAGCTGGCCATAGGCACTACTTTTGAAACAGTGATGTACTCCTCTGCAAACGCTTCTCTCGTCATAGCCTCGAGTGGCCGCATTACATGGGCTATATCTTTGATACTAGGAAGCTCAACTGCTATCAGCATTGTAGGTGCATCAATTTTACCAACAATCACTTAGCTTATATAAGGAGCAAGTTCAATAAATCTGATCAGCATATAATATAGTGAGTTCCAGCGCGTTTTCACATCGAGTTTATTTTTTAATGTCTTCCCTTCCGGTACTTTGTTTTCCATTTGTTTCCTTTTTAAATCACTTGTGGCATCTATTCGTTTTTTAATATATTTGACTATATTTCTTGTATGTTCTATGATGTTGCCGAACTCTGTAATTTTTTATAGCATCCTCAGCAATTTAATTAATTATGTGAGCAAAACATCTTATATGTTTAGCTGCTTCAAATGTGTCTCTGATAGCTTTCACCATGTTGGCACCAGAATCAGTTACAATACCTGTTACTTTTTCTGACTCAATGCCCCAATTGTTTAAGATCTCTGACAACTGTTGGCCAATGTCGTCCCCAATTTGACTTTTATTTAACTCGAATACACCAATCATGAGTGATTGCAATTCTTTTGCAATAAAAAAAGAACTGTGAGGCCCAGATAACTAGTGTTACTCATAGTCTCAGTCCAGATATCGGTAGTAACACAAACAACCTTCAAATATTTTAATTTCTTCTTTACAATATTTCGTATTTTCTCATATTTAATATCTATTTTTGCTTTGATAGTTTTACGAGAATGCACTTTGTACAAAGGTGCTATTTGCTTTATTAAATGTTTAAAGCCCTTACCTTCTACCAGATTGAAGGGTAAATTATCAACACTGATGAAATAAGCAACTGCATCAGTTATGCATCCATATTTTACACCACCCATAGAATATTGAAGTACGCTGTTAAAAGCTTAATTTATTTTTGGTGTGGTACCAGATGATTTCTTAATGCACTGTGACTGTTCGTTAGATGTGATCGATGTACTTGCAACTGTATCATCTTGATTATCGAGAACCTGATTGGAAGTCTTCTCTGTAGATGTATACTGAGTAAAATTATTGTCCAGTTTACGAAAAAAAAAAGATATTGATGCATCGACTTCGTTGTTACATTGACACATGCATGGCATTTGGCACAACACTATTCGGTATAAACAAAAACTGACCTAAAAGTATTATGCTCCCTGAATTAACTCTAGAAAGATTTATCTTTTTCAGTATTTTTGCAGACATCAATGTACTAATTAATTTCTACAACCTCTGGAATGGATAATCATCAACTTTATGATGCTTCAAGTGCGCGGCAAGTTTAGACGTATTGCCAGAAGTTTTGACGTGGTTTGTTACATATTGAACAAACAGCCCCATTTGCCTCTTTTTTAAAATAACTCTACAGTTTACTTTTTTTCATAATGTATGTATTGTATATTTCTCACAATTGCACATTCACACAGACGCACGACACACACAACAAAACAACCAGTTAAGACGTGATCAGACGTAATAATCATGGTCAGCCAAGTCTAGATAATTCGTTTATATGGCTATCGATAATATCGTATCGTCCAATTTTATTTATCGATATAAATATCGATATTTTGGTGCCGATATTATGGGTTGTCCGATATATCTTTGCAACGCTACCCGCACCCAGAGTCGCACTGAGAGAATCCACCGTAATTACCAGAACATTCTTACAAATATAACCTCGAAACTTCAATCCAACCAAGGTCAGGAGCACATGAGTTGCGAAATGCTTATCGTAATGACACGCGGCGGCTTGCCTTTGTAAATCTCCACGCGCTTATTGAATTTTTACTCGCCTGAACATCACACATTTCTTCGCTCTTGCGTGCAGGACGGGGCAAATAAAGCGATGAAAGTAGAGAGCATGTTACAGCATGGATGTGAACAAATAAAGATTTGTGACAACTATATAACGCTTTTCTGCTATAAATATATTACAAGAAAATAATAGCGATTGTAAACATAATTTTACAAAAGAAAAGTTGTTTAAATTTTATGGGACACCTATGAAAACGACACACTACAGAAAATTATTAGTTCGTTTGGTTGAAACATGCAAAGAGATGTCCTGTATGCCACGTTAAGTTTAAATTGATGTAAATATTCCATGGACATCATATGAAATACAACTGTTAATGGGACAACGATATCGAATTTTATCATGGAATCGGCATTAATGCAAACTTTTAATCATTTTATTTCCTGAAATGTTAGAAATGGATATGATTAAATATATTTTGTCACGGAAAAGACAATTACTGGATTAACTTTTAAATATTTATAGTAAATTTTGGAACTACACACATGGGAAATAATTCTAAAATATATTTGTTTCGTATAAAGTTTCATAGTGACTTTGGAACTTTAAGAAGGGAATAAAAAATTGTATTTTTTTGTGTATGGTTGTCTTCTAAAACCCATTATTTATCACGACGCATTGCAGAACAACAGGATAACACCATAACACACAGTCAGTAGTTAAACTAAAATCTTAAAGCAGAGTTTTATGATATGACAAATAATCTTACTTTCTTCTACATGGGTGGAAATTAAGATAAATCAATTTTTTAAACGCTTAGATAGTTTGGCCTTTATGTCTCTTTGACAGCAATATCTTTAAACACAAACATATAAAACGGCATTGAGAAAATTACACATAAACACATGCCCTACCCGAAACTCGAATCAAGTAAACATCGTAAAAACAGCTTGAGTAAAATCACCTGCATCACGGGGGTAGGATTCTGAGTATACAATTTGGATGTAATCCGTCTAATGTTCTAAATGTAGGGATTCACTAACTTGAAATATTTACACGGTTTCCATTTTGAAAATAAATGTGTGAAACACTTAAAAAACAACGTAAGTTTACATGGCCTACCACAGCGCAACTTATGTGTAGAATTTTATAGAAATCGGTTGATTAGTTCCCAAGATAAAACATAAAAATTTTATTTTCTTAATCGGTACTATCTTTCAAAATTTCCCAAAGAAGGTTCCGTATACTATGCTTCTAATAGATACTGTCAGAATATAACAGTTTTGTTGAATATGGTTAAATTGTTAAATAGATATGCCACACTTATGAAAATATTTATATGGCCGCAATTTCGAAAAGGAGCCTTACTTAAATCATGTAACTTTACATGTCCTTCTAAAGCACCGATATTGTGCAAAATACGGTAATATTAGTTTAATTTATCCGGAAGTATGCAAAATTTTATATTTTACCATATGGCATTATATTCCAAAATAGCGGAAAAAGGCGATCTGTGTATGCGTAATTGATGCTTATAATGAACAATAATAGTGTACAGAGTTTGGGTAAATTTTGTCAAATAGTTTATTAGATGCTAACATAAATATTTACATTAACGTCATAAAATAAGGCCTGCTGCACCTAAAACATGTTTGTTTAAATACACTACTGTAGCACTACCAGCTTGACAAATTTCGTGGGAATAGGTTTATAGGTCCTCGAGTTATGGCAGAAAGCCTCAAATTTTTTCAATTCATGATATTCATAAATGCGGAGAACAGGCTTCTACCAACAGACTCCCGACCCTGGGGTCGCTGCAATATTTATAGAGTCATATGCCATCGCCCAGAAACCTCTCAAAATGCCGAGTTGCACCGAGGTTCTTGTTCCCAAAATATTCTTAAGCATCATCACAAGTCGGCTTCTCCAGAAGGGGGAAGGAGGGGCTGTGACGCCAGGCAGATAAACCGTAAATCGTTTACCCGGCTCGGCAACGGAGAGCAGCGAACAGGTCTGCCTTTGGAGAGGAGAGGGTCGAAGTAGTTCATCCCCCTAATAGCTGAGTCTGCGTGGAACTGGAGCTCGCAGACGGTGCTAGCTACAGTGCGTAACACTATTTCTGTGGCCAAACTGTCGTTCTGTTAACTAAAAAAACACACTTTTATTGGCTTGCGCTAAAATCGCAAGTCAGCGACTCCGGTACATGGCTAAAATTGGTTGGTTGCATTGTGTTATTGATCATATATGTAACATTATCACGCCGTTTTGTTACAGAAAATGTGCTAACCTCCACCGCGACGTTATTGATAGTTTAGGGGCGATTCACACAGAAAAGACGTGGCGCGGATATCGGGTGGATCTGTGGCGTGCATGTGGCGTGAATAACGCACACAGAAGGGGCAAAAACCCGTTCGCCACTTTCACGTCTCACGGTTTGTATGATGCTCTTTTCAGCAAAGATAATGCTTAGTCTCTCGTACAACCAACAAGTATTAAAAAACTGAGAAGATTTTCGGTTCACTCCTTGTGGTTGAAAAAGGGAAGGAAGTATGGCATACTTGATGTGATGAATGAACTAAACATGTTTTCGGATCATTTTAGGAACTTTTATAGAATGTCTCAGCAATGTTTCCATGACATATTAAACAAATTATACGACAGTCTTAAGATATTTACAAATTGGAGACAGCCCTTTAGTCCAGTTTATAGGATTTTGATAAACTTGAGGCGCGTTAAAAAAATTACTAATGTTTATTTATGTTATTGTCCATTGTGCACATGCTATAATTAGAAATTTTTATGCACCGGGGTAAGTGGAACCGCAAATTTCACTAGTGAAACTTTAACTTCTTATTAACCATTCATTTGTCACAGAACTTAGGGAAATTTCAGCAGCATGTTTGTTAAGATATGCCTTAACTATAGTAAGAGTTAAATTACGTTAGCTTGAATTGTTTGTTCTTTAGGTTAATTTTATTATTTAGCCGACCATGGGTTCCACTTACCCCTGACTCTGGGTGTAAGTAGAAACTGCTAGCTCTTTTTGATAAATATTGTTACCAAGTGGACGGGGTAAGTGTAAATGAATAAAGGCTTGATTTAAAAAACTAGAATTTTAATGATGCACTTATTAAAAATGATGAAAAACGTTATACTTATAACAAGACCACTTAAAGTTGCATCAAGGTAACAATGAACCTAAAAACGTCCTTATGAGATGCCTATATTTCAGCCAACCTTGTAAGAGGTGAAAGACATTGGGAAAGTGAATTTCCCATTCTTGCCAAACACAGGAGGGGGTAAAAAGAATACAATTCCGTTGCCCAGGATGATGCTCTTGTCTTCAACATTTCGCCGCCGAAAATTGGAGGTTAATTCAATGCGTCTCGCAAATTTTGCTTCCAGACAATCCTGACTTACCATCAGTTGTCCGACAAACATTTTCTCTGAATTGCCACTTCTAAGTTTGATGAGCACCCAGTCATTTTCTGCAGATTGAAGCCAGTCTTCGACGCAACTGGGTCAGCAAGTAGTTTCTACAGTAGTGTGCGAGATTCTGGCCTCTCTCCGGTAGACACGCACACAGTGCATACTACTGTAACGTGCGTGTACTTCGTACACAAATCACCACATGTAAGGCCCACTGCCAGAACTTTAGAACAATAATTATACTAAGTAATTTTAATTTTAGGGCCGGACACTAAAGTTTTATTTTATAATTATGATTGATAAATAAACGGCATTAAAATGATGTGTATTGTTTGAATTTTTCATGAGGGTGGCTGGAAGTTTTATTTATAAATAGGGGAGGCGTGGCGCAAAAAAAGGTTGGGAATCATTGGTCTAGAACGATTGCTGTAGCTGCAAATAGCTTCGACAAACTCATTTTGTATTCTGAAATGTACGAGCAAACTTCAAAGTCTGTTCGTCTTTTGCGAGGTCCGAGCGTGGTTCGCTAGGCAGGCTTACGAGCTAGTCTAGCGAGCCAGACTCGCAAGTGTATGGGCCACTCAGGACTCGATGACCAGCGAGGGGTAGCGGGACACTTGTCTACAACTGCAACCCTACCAGCTGAATGTGAAATGTTTTTGGAGACCACCACCAAAAAAATTAGATTCTTCTTATGTCTCTTTTTGTTCTTCCTAAAAAGCATACTCATCCGAATCAGAGCCAATCGACATGAACTGTTCTATGTCCTCGTCGTCTTTGCTACTATTAGCTGCTTCCATTTTCTTCTTGCCTTCTTTGCTCTTGCAGAATTTTCTTTTATGTCCTTATTGTCTGAAGAAGCTTTTAGCTTCACCATAAACTCTTCCGACGTAATAACTTCAGTCCCACCACACACTCTCTTTCGCTTCATGTTCAAACGGCGAGCTTGCTTCACTTGCTCAAGGAGCAGTTACTCAAATGAGATTTTCCGGGCTGGAGGTAAGGATTGAGAAGTAGAGGGTACTGGGTCTATTTCACTCTGTAAAGTTATAATGGCTAATAGTGAAGATCAATTTCCACAAGGTGATGGGTTGGTGACAAAAGTTCCTGGTCTCAACTCAGTAGTACTCTTATTTCCTTCAACATCACACCATCTCCTGAACTGAACTGGGTCAAAACGATCCTTGGGAATTACTTTGTCGTTGAAAGGGAAAATAACAACTTTTTCAAATCCCTTTTCAATTATGGTAGGACTCAGGGTTTTTCAAATGTTTGCTAACTTTGATGAAAAAATGTGCTTGGGCAACTTGCTGCCATAATTTTTTGGTTGCCATTTTACAAGTTATTCGTCCCACTTATCTTTAACGGGTTTGAAAACACAGAGATCCATGGGCTGCAGTACATGGGTCGTGTGTGGAGGTAATTTTAATACGGTTATTTTCTTCTTCCTTGCTTCCTCTATCAGGGAAACGCCAACATGAGAACTGTGGCCATCAAAAATAACAACCACTCGTTTCTGAGGGGGCAGATTTTTTAGAAAGCTGTTTACGAAATATTTTTCGAAGGTGGTGGTGTCCATCCAGCCATTCTTTGTGGCAGCGAATGTCATGTTGAGGAATTCTACATCTTTGGGGATCCAGGAATCCCATACATGTTTTCCTTTAAATACCACAAGTGGCGGCAATTTCTCGCCAACAGCATTTGCACCCAATAATACAGAAATGTTTTCTCGTCCAGAGCCACTAACCACCCTATGAGCTGCAAGTCCTTTTTTCTTCAACTACCTTGGTCTTCTTCGGGTCAAACCAGGAACTTGATTCATCGANCCCTATGAGCTGCAAGTCCTTTTTTCTTCAACTACCTTGGTCTTCTTCGGGTCAAACCAGGAACTTGATTCATCGATATTATAAATCTGTGATGGCAGAACGTTTGTGGTAACCTCTTTCAAGAGCTTGAAATAATCTGACACTACAAATGGATCTACACTTCTTTTGCCGGCAACTTCCACGCTTTGAGGCTTTTTTTATGCTCAGATTAAACTCTGTTTTTGAAACGAATCAAATAATCATCTCCTGGAATGCCATCATTGAAAGGTGTGGGAATATCGTTTTGCCCCACATAGCGCCCTATAGTTGCCAGTACCTCCTTCCTTGATAGACCGAAACCCCAACGCTCCATTGTCTTTAAGCAATCAGCATTTACTTCCTCTTCAGCAAGAGGAATTGCTTTTGACACCCCTCTGACCTTTGACTCTCTTGAATAATGTTGCCTTAGGGATTCCATAGGCTGTATACAGTCATCTCGCCTATTTTTACTTTTCCCATTGCTGCAAGGAGCGTTTCTTTTGAGTAGGATGGAGGGGCCATCATTGGTACGTAGTTGCGAACCATATTTGCAACACATTAACAATTTAATTTTACTCGATATATTTCATATTGACAAAATTCAATGATTATTGGGGGTATGTGAAACCTACGGGGTAAGTGGAACCCATAGGCTCCACTTACCCTTATTCATTGGGTTCCACTTACCCCATCAACAAACGACACATGGCCACATGCAAACACCTCAACATTCCAAATTTAATATCAAGATACCCAAATCACCACACTTAGGTTTTATAAACCATCAAATAAAGTGATCTTACCAAAAATATGCCGATGAAATTCCGATCGTAGAGGTCTGCAGTGAAAAAAAAAANACCATCAAATAAAGTGATCTTACCAAAAATATGCCGATGAAATTCCGATCGTAGAGGTCTGCAGTGAAAAAAAAAAGAAGATAAACAGGTTGCAAAACACTCAAATCTTGAACTGTCTGGAAGTTACCTCATCTTAGCCTTCCTTGCCCATCAGGCACTCTCTCTAGTCTGTCTCATTCAACATGGCGTTNACCATCAAATAAAGTGATCTTACCAAAAATATGCCGATGAAATTCCGATCGTAGAGGTCTGCAGTGAAAAAAAAAAAGAAGATAAACAGGTTGCAAAACACTCAAATCTTGAACTTTCTGGAAGTTACCTCATCTTAGCCTTCCTTGCCCATCAGGCACTCTCTCTAGTCTGTCTCATTCAACATGGCGTTAGTTCAAAGAAATTCCACTAGATGTTACAACAAGAATATTTAACCATGTTGATAGAACCCTGTTGGGTTCCTCTTCCCCCAAATTTCCACTTACCCCGGTGTACCTTACTTTAAGTTAATTGTCTGTGTAATTCAGAATTTCACCTAAAGTGACTGTATTATTTCCTGTTATCTTGTCTGTCATAGGATTAAATGCCTTTTTTTGCTTACTGAACTGAACCAGTGGTGCAAGCAGACAATGTTGAGGTGGTACCTTATGTGTGAGATGTATTCTGTGATTCAAAACTTACACTGCACCTTGATGGAGCGATCACCTCCATGCTATGANTAAAATGCCTTTTTTTGCTTACTGAACTGAACCAGTGGTGCAAGCAGACAATGTTGAGGTGGCACCTTATGTGTGAGATGTATTCTGTGATTCAAAACTTACACTGCACCTTGATGGAGCGATCACCTCCATGCTATGAGAACCAGAGTCCATGGAACGGTTAGAAGGACACTATTCAAGAATATGTTCTATTAAGTTAAGAATTCCTACTTAAAATTTTCGTTTTTAAGAACCATTAATCTTTTTCATGTCCTGCAAAACGCTTTCCAAAATGCAAAATCTGGGTCAGGTGGATCGAAAACCTTCTTTTTCAATAAATAATTTCCCCTTTTATAAAAGTGGTTATCAGTAATTTCGTTTACATCTCTCAAAGTACGAGCCTTTTTCTTCCTTTAAACACGACTGTCTGCTGGTGGAGAACACTTTCTGCCAGGAATTGTAGCAGACGAATGTGATGATGTTCGTACATGTGGAGATTAAGGTACATATTCACCAAGGACCCAGATCATGTTCTTCTTCACCATAATCATAAGCTTCTTTTTTTGAAACACCATAAGCATCCTCTCTATCGGTTGGTTTATCTTTGAATCTCACCATAGCCCCCCCCCACCATTGTTATTTTGCTTTTGGAAGAGCAAGACTTCTTAAATATGTTCTTAATTGTAAATGAGGTGATAGGGAGCATTCTATAACCTGTTTAACTCGACTTTCTGATCGATGAGCTCTGTTCTTAATATATTTAGTGCCTTCTTATGTTCTTCCAGTGCTCCTTACAGTCGCTTAATGAAAAAGAAATCAATCTAGTTCAGAACTAAAATATATTTTAATTGATAAAATTTCTAGTATGATCACCTTTCAGAGAAAAACATAACATAATTTGCACCTACACTTTATTACGTTTTGATACAAATGTTAATACCAAAAGATATAAGATTAATGTGGGAGAGTTCACGCTGAGGATTAAAAGGCTGAGAGGGAAGGAACAATGTCTTCTGTCAACAATGCAATTGTTTCGACTTCACTGTCATTTGCCTAGGCATTAATTAGTTAACAAATGTGAACGGGTGACCGTAACAGAAACAGTTGCCTTACTAGTCATTTACCAGACATTTACATAGGAAACATTTTCAAATCTAATCATATTATTTCAAATTTACATTATTTAACAATAAATTAGTAAGTATTTCTTATTTATTGACAGTTATTATGTGATTGGAGCATTGTCATTCTACTTCCGGAAAGGACACTCCACGATACGGATCACTGTGCATGAAACATCATAGATTTTATGGCAACAACTAAAACCATAGTTCGTGCCTACACCTAGTGCAGTAACATGGTCCACGATAGCTCAACGTTTTTTACGTCCTAGGTAATTTACCCAATTATATGGGAAGTATCAACGGGAAATATTTTCGGATATAAGAACCATCAAATTCAGTTTCTGACTTTGTTAACCATAAAGGATTATTTTCTATAGTAATCTAGGAGTTGCAGATGATGGCCTATTTGTGACGGTGGATATTGGTGAGTATGGACGAAATAGTGACGGATGGGCATTTCAGTGCAATGCGTTTGGACAAGCCATGAAAGAAGAATCACTCCATTCACCTGACCCAGCTACACTACCTAGTGAAACACATCATATTCGTCATTATTTCGTAGCAGATGAAGCGTTTCCAATTAAAAGAAATTTCATGAAACCTCATTCTAGGAATCAATTAAAAGATGAATGGGGGATATTTATAACCAGATTTTATAGAGGACGTAAATCCATAGAATGTGTTTTTGGTATGCTGACAACGAAATTCAGGACAATGAATACGCCCATATGTTGCCACCTTTCTAAAGTTGATGCCATCATTCAAGCTATGTGCGTGTTTCACAATGTCACACGGAAATGTGATGGAGTATTTTAAACACCCCTTTATCACAATACCTTTATGTGTAATCCCATTAACATACCACAAACAAGAATACTAACTCCGAAATGCATCAGGGAATAGCTTTGCAAATACTTGAAAGAACGTATCCCCATTCTATTTCAAGAAAGATATTGCATGGTTTAAACACATGGATCTTGTGTTGTGCGAATGGAAATAGAAGAATTTTGCTGTGTTAATGTACTTAAAGTAGAAGTACACTGTTAATATATGTTATTCATGCCTAATAAATTGTAAAATACATGTATGAAAAGAAAACTATATCGTAGGTCTACTAGAATTGTGATTGCTTTAACTTCATAAACTTACGTATTGTTGTAGTTGTCAATGTTTTAATGTTGTACATTTTGACCACAACATGATTGATATGCACACGTATAAAGAATGTACGAGAACACGTGCAATAATATAAATATAACATTTTTGAAAACTAATATTAAATAGCGCTATGTAAATTTGTAAAACGTAAAACTTTCCTTAAAATACACGTATATAATTCATGCTGTGTTAATGTACTTAAATTTATATAATAAAGTTAAACAACTTATAGTAATGCTTAAAATTACTTAATATTGTTAACAATCGCACCTCTAACGCCTAATTTTCTTGCGATCTGTTTGCCATGCTTCGTTCTATACGCTTCTGTTGCAGTAATCAAACTTGCTGCTGTAGCAATATAATATCGGAATCTTTTCAGCTTCCTGACAAAAATTAATATTAAACTCTTAACAGTCACGCATTTTCTGCAACACGCCATGCCACGCGTCGCTTCGCTGGGCCACTCGCGACTGGAAAGTAGCGTGGCGCTGGCGTGCAAGTGTCGAGCCCTTGCCTCGCCATCTCTGTGGTGTGCATTGCCACGTTGGTTTACATAGAGGGCACTGGACATATGTCACCACCCCACTTCCACGCCACGTCTTCTCTGCGTGAATTGCGCTTTAAGTGGTTCTGTCTGTTATCTGAAGTTCTAATGTATGCATGGAAGTAAGTAAGTTATTTCTTAACGTTTACATATATTGACCAATAATTCATTCTTCATGGGGCACAAACTGCAGCACTTACTGTCATCGCTCTTTGATTCAGCCGTAGACAAGCTTGGAAAACCCCGTTACGATAGCAGAGAAAGCTTCTCGGAAAACTAGTTTCAAAGTAGTTTTGCTTCTCATTGCCAGTAATTTTGTCTGATTAAATTAAGTTACTTAATAATTCTCACTTAATTTAGTGTTTGAAAAATATAAATACAAAACTGTGAAATATAAGAAGTGCCTGCAAATTGCCTGCGCTATTTCATCTGTAAAACAATAATTTATCAAGCACAAATTTTTCTTCGCGCTAACTGTAACAATTACACTTGAACTTGGTAATATATTGTTCGCAAACGTATCAGATTAGCGTATACACATACTGGGAAAGCAGATTTGGTAATGTTTCATTCATGCCTGGTAATTTCCTAAATTTGTTCAAGAAAGAGTCAAAAGCGTTGTGAAGTTTCCAGAACTGTAAAGTAGTATTTAGGAATTTAACTGAAAGAGTTTTACAGGTTAGCATTCAAAGTAATTTTGTGAATATTATGTTTTAATTGGAAGCGAGAAAAGTAACAACCAAAACGAGAAATCTTTGTAATGTTTCATTTATAACGAAATAATTACTTTCAATCTAATTTAAATAAAGCTATTCATTAATAATGACATACTTTCATGAGAAACGCAGAAAGTTGTTACAGCTGGCTTTGCACGTAGACAAAAAAGCTCAAAGATATTTGTTTCTGGTAAATTAAAATTAATCTCATTAATTTTTGCTAGTTTTTGTTATTTTACGTGACATATTTGAGAAGCATAGGACAATAAAAAATTTATGACTCCACGGCATACATGAGGTTCAAGAACGACAGTTGAAAAACACATATTTGAAAACAGACACGTTTCAAACAAAACCTGAACGAAAGCGACAGTCTTAACAAAATCATNGTTGAAAAACACATATTTGAAAACAGACACGTTTCAAACAAAACCTGAACGAAAGCGACAGTCTTAACAAAATCATAACTATGAATACGAACGGGAATACGTCCAGTGACATTAATTCGGTATTTATTTTACAATAAAACATTCGTTACCTAATGCAATTGAAACTTATTTAAAAAAAATATACTTATGCCAAATATATAATTGTTTCATCATAGGGAAGAACATAAGTATAAAAAAACCACTTGATTTTTCTTCTGTTTGATAAAACGTATTGTACAGGATTAACTATGAAATCGCTTAAAACATTTGTGCTCACAGGAAACGGTTATAAATAAGCAGTTATTATTTGCGCGAAATGTAATAATTATGTCACTGATGAAGCCAGTATGATATTCAATTTAATATCAAGCCTTTACAGGAAATTACTGAACACGTCATTGAATTAAACAAGTTATCTGATAAATAATAATTTTACTGTCGCCTGATTAATTATGATTGTAATCTGAAACATGAGTTACAGAATAAATAATAAAAAAATTGAATCGCCTATCACATTAAAGCATTTTACTAAATTTTTTTTAATTGAAAACTTTAGTCAGTGTTTTCAAAACGCAGACATTGTTTCGTGTTAGTATATTAGAAGTAAAGTGAATGACATGTCGAATTTAAATGCTATTTCCCTATTGTTTGTGAAAACTACGAAATGTATCCAATATGAATTCTCTACGACTAAACAACGAAATGCTTGCACTAGCAAAAAACTTAAGCGAACTTGAAATATTTCTAGCAAACTCGTGTCTAAAGCTGAGGTATTCATGTAGATGTAGAAACGTTTCCAGTGGAAAGGCCGGCCATTCTTCCTGCAGCGCTGTAACACGTAAGTAACGTGTATCATGTAAGTAAGTAATGTGGGACAGTTACATTGATGTGTGTACGGCATGGCAACACGTCTAACACTACTTGCAAACAAACAAGGAAGTCTCCAATGCCACTTCTCTAAACAACCTGCGGTGGTAGCTTGTGAAGGCTGCGTTGTGCAGATTGCTGTTAAGAAACATGAACATATCTCATTAACTGAAATGAAAGCGCGTGTCACAAGTTCGGCGGCTGTATCAGGCACACACACNAGAAACATGAACATATCTCATTAACTGAAATGAAAGCGCGTGTCACAAGTTCGGCGGCTGTATCAGGCACACACACACACCAGAACTTTGTAAGGAAATGGAGAGCTATCCAAACAAAGCCACGGTCGACATAGAATGTTCACTGCTGTATACACAGGCGTAACTGGAGACCGATACGTTGGCAATAAGCAAACATGGCACGGTCGNATAGAATGTTCACTGCTGTATACACAGGCGTAACTGGAGACCGATACGTTGGCAATAAGCAAACATGGCACGGTCGTCCAGCACGTCATAGGTTTGCTAAGGAAGTTTCGTTACACATCACCTTCGCAACATTCATAAGCACTAATGAGGTCATTTGCACAACGTGCACCATCCAGCAGTGGTGATCGTAATATACGAAATATATCGCCACACTTTAAATGTTGAGGTCACAAGTTATGGCGACAATTCTGATTTCTGTCGTGACTCCTCGTTTACGGGCTATTGCATGTCTACACTTCAGCATCACATCGCTCGCACAGCTCTGCGGTTTGACTAGACTGCTTTAACACCCCCACAAAGGCGAACTGGGTTCGATTCCCGGGCAGATTCACTCGAACTTTCACAAGTGGGAAAAATGGTAGACGTTACCCGTTGGCTGGCGGGTTTTCTCGTGTCAATCCCGCATCACCCTCCCTGGCATTCAGCCGTAGCTCCATCCTTACTTTATTTAACCCTCAGATGCTCCAGAACTGCTGTTAAGCCTCGGCCAGAACCGCTGAACTCAACCTTCACGTTTGACAGACTTTTCACGCACGGCCTCAGCGTGAAGGGCCCCGCTTACCTGGCACTTGATTGCCGTTGCAGTGCGTTTGAATTCCGCAGTTTTGTTTTACGGAACCGCTAAACGAGTGTACTTTTTACAGATACCCGAAAAGAAAGAACNCGTTTGAATTCCGCAGTTTTGTTTTACGGAACCGCTAAACGAGTGTACTTTTTACAGATACCCGAAAAGAAAGAACGCACTACTGCATCTCATAGCATTTAAATAAAATGGTCACCCTTAATGACCCATGGTTGCAGCAGGACGATGGAAACACTACACGCCAGCTGAGTACTTTTCACGTAGGAGTGGTGAGGCACTAGGTCTGTGTGTCAATGTCACCCTTATCGCTCGCTTGCAAAATATTGCTATTCAAATGAAGTGAGAAAAAGGGGTGTCAGCCAACGCTGTCTCAGAAAAAGCCAGCCCAGTCCAACCGCTTTGTTAAAATATCTAATACTGATTTTCTTTGTTCCAAAAGTTAAGGTCGCGTCGTACCTGGAAATTTCTCGAAATATAGCCGAAACACATTTATTTTATCACATGGCTCCTCTTTCCAATGCAACGGAAGACAACATTTCCTAACTAGTGAATTTAATTCTCTGTACGTCTTCTCTCTTACGGCAATTTGTTATAATTCGACCCAATGGTTCTAGATGCAATACACATTAGTATCCTTTACTTTATTCCTAGCAGGTCTGTTTGCAAGAAGGAATGCAAATGGCGGCATTGCTACACTTCGAGAATTACATATGNTACTTTATTCCTAGCAGGTCTGTTTGCGAGAAGGAATGCAAATGGCGGCATTGCTACACTTCGAGAATTACATATGCCGTGTCGTTAGTATTAGTCCGATTCATAGTAAACGTGGTATGCTGGCAATACTTGACAAGATAACCGAATGTAATCGTTGACAGTTTCTTTCACTCGCTATCTTTCCTGACAGAAGTATTAAAAGCCCAAAAAATTATAAATGCTTTTATTCTGACAGTCCTTTAAATTAAACTGGGTGTATCTCTATATAAAAAATCATTGCACTACTTTCAAACAAATACATTTATTGAGAGTAGGTCGAGAATTAAAAAGAGATAAAAAAAGTCCNAAACAAATACATTTATTGAGAGTAGGTCGAGAATTAAAAAGAGATAAAAAAAGTCCATTTTGGTTTCTGAAAAAAGAATATTTTGTGAAGATATTTGTGCGTGTGTAAATCATTCGAATTTGCACATGTTTTCAACCAATTTCCGAGAATACATTTTTATTCGTTTGGGAAAATACAGTCAAAATTTTAGTTTAACGCCGAAAAATAATTGGTTGAGAAAATATTGTCGATATAATGGGAGCAAAATGGTTTAAATTAAATAATTTATAATATACGCATCTTTAAAAACAATTTGTACCCAAGTGTTTAGTTAATATTTATATGAGTGTAACATTTGTTGTAAATACTTCATACAGACTATCGACTATACGTGCTGATCTTGAATACAACTCCCTGCGCCAGATACTAAAACTCTCTGTGCACGTCAGTGAGCAAACCAGATNTGATCTTGAATACAACTCCCTGCGCCAGATACTAAAACTCTCTGTGCACGTCAGTGAGCAAACCAGATAATTGAAAAAAACAGACGTGTGAAAATCAAACCAACTAAACATAAGTTCTTGGTTTGGTTAACAGGTAAAAATATCTTATTTCTAAACAACTGAACATTAAAGAAAAAAATACATTTACATAAATTACTTTTACCTTTCGTTTACAGATTACTAACTCAAGCCAACTGTCTGTCATAGCCTGGCTGAACTTATTCTTTTTCTGTAAAGATTGCAATGTTCTTTCGAACAAAATAACTGGATCTGAATAAAATTGATAAAGCTAATACATGTATCTGACGTACATTGACTTCCACGATGATTTTTATGCGGTTTTTTTTACCTACTTTCCAAAGGCAAGAAAGACTTTTGAGATTACTTTTCTGTCTGTGTGTGTGTGTGTCCCCTTTACAAAATTTTAATGCGTCAACCGAATTGATCTAAACTCCGTAAACACGTAGCACTTACTAAGGACACGCGACTTTTATAGTTTTCGATCACGCCGGGCACTTACTTTTGAAATGGTTGTCACTTTAACATTTGGGGTGATATGTCATATCTCGGGAAACATTCAATCGATTTTAACGAATTTCCGTATGTTGGCAGAGTATTATGTAAGCATTAAATTTAGAGTTGGATATTGATGTTGGTCGGCCATTATGGCTAAATAGACTTAAATTAATAAATATGTATTTTACATTACATATCGAAAACTATTTAACCAATTCTCATCCAGTTTTGCATGTAAGTAATTAAATGGTAAGCCAAGTAAACTTACTTGATTTTATTTGTGTAGGTACTTATTTTCAAAATTGCTGCCATACAAATGTTTTAGGTGTATGTGTTATACCTACAATACTAGTAAAACAATTTCGACCGAATTTTGTAACCGAAAGTATCTGTCACACGCATCATATAAACCAACTCATAACCACATTTGTAGGTAGTTTTGGAAGATAGCATAATAAGAATAAAAAATGTTAACATGTCATATCTCGGTAAAATATTTACCGATTCCTACCAAATTTAGCAAACCAGTAGTGATGAGGCAGATGTTGTTAAGTGATATGTTTTAAGCATGCCATACACCTATTTTCAAAAGGGCGGCTATATGGCCATTTTAGCTTAGAATGCTACATCGTCGAAATCATGTAATATATTCCAATGTAACTTTGTGTGGTGGCAGCAGATATTACAACTATCAAAAGTATCTACAGAGAGCATATTTTGTCCTCCATTTTAAAAGATAGCACAATGGCAGTAAATAAAGTTTTTCTGTCATATCTCACGAAGCAATCGACAGATGCCTACTAAAATTGGCAAACAAACAGTACTGCAGAGGGTGGTGTAAACTTGTATAAGTTATGTATGTAATGTTTTTTTTTCGTATTTGTGACCATATAAATATTTTATTATATTATATTTATATTATTATATGTAGATTTTATTAAATAAACTTATTTCAACTTAAGTTTAAATGCTGGCAGTATCTATTACAAGCATCAAACGTGCCTATAAAGAATCTCAATTATCTGCCATTTTATAAAATAGCCCCATCATAAAAAATACAGTTTTTGTCTCATATATCGGGAAACAATCATCACACTTACGAAATTTGGCTGTAAAGATGTAGTGAGGTATGCAATAATTATGACACGCTTATTTTTAGAATGGCTGCTCTAAAATCATTTTAGTTTTGTTTGCTATACGTATATATTTTAAATTTACTTTGCAGATTGGCAGTATTCACTATCAAATGTACTTATAAATAGGAGTTTTGTCCTCCTCATTTGAAGACTGTCGCATGTAAATTATTGATTTTAACACCAAATCTCGAGGACCAATCAACCGATTCCCACCAAATGTTACAATGAAACATTTCAAATAACTTGTACAAAATTGTGCGGACCATGAATGCTACAGAATTCCACGTTAACATTTATGACTAAATTGGTCATATAACAATGTACAAAATGGCGGCACCATACACTTTTTTTAAGTTTGCCACATATATAAAACAATTTAACCAAGTTCAACCAAAATTTATATGTAGATAGTATACCGAAAAAGCACCGTATATTGAGCCTTGTTTTTTTTTTTTTTTTTTTTGAAATTTTGTACGTGAGCATCAAATAAGAAATCAAACTTTTTTGTGTCATTTCAGTGACAAAAAAACCGATTTCCACCTAATTCTTCACACAAGTGGCACTACGTTAAGCCAAGTAAACTAACTTTTTTTTTTCGTTTGAAAATGACGGCCCTGTAAATATTTTATGTTAGTAAACACTATCATTCGAAACATTAAACTGATGAAATCCGATGATGATTCTCCGAATCCAACCTCCATAATCCAGTGCATTGCGCGCTAGCTTATTATAGGAGATTTTTCTGAATTCAAGTCCCGTTTAGGGACGTGTGTATTTGTAATTGTCTCCCTACTGTTGCCTAAGTTTCTGGATTTGTTTCTAAATTTATTGCTTTCAAAAGAAGTCATGTTCTACCTACCAAATCATATTTTAAGAACTTAATTAAAAACTAATTGCACCCATGTTGAGGAAAGTAGATTTTTAGTTATAGAGTAACTGCTTGTTTTTACGGTTATATTATGTTACTACTGGTCACTTAACTTAAATTTACAAAACTCATACTTCGTTAAATGTCACAATCTATGCCGAGAGCAAAATTTTGGAATATCTTTTTTTTTACCATTTTAAGAACAACACCAGCTTAACCATAAAAAAACAATTGGTTTTCCAGTATGATACATTACGAAATATGAATATATTTACAAGGCTCATGTTCAAAGTAATGGAATATTATTACCTTGAAAATCCATCACGGAATATCCCACACACTGAAATTCTTATTTCGTTACAGACACTGAATCCATTTATCAGTAAGCTTGGCAAAATTGACTCTATCACAAACACCAACAGACCTAGTCGAATAGAGTAAAGATGACTTTTAGAATAATTATTTGCATAACTTCTACCAAAACACTGATAGTATTTAAAATATAATATTATTGACGTTCGATATATGTGTTACATAATGTTAATAATGAAAAATTAGAATAAAATTAAAATTATATTGGAAAGTTTTAATAAATAGCAGAATGTGAGAAAAATGTAATTAGGAACAAGGTTATTTTATTAGCACCAAAGTTATGACGTCCCTCCAAATAAGTACTCTAATGTTTTATTAATAGTGAAAAGTCTTCAATTAAAGATTTAATATAGTAGTTGTTTAAGATGCATTCAAAAAAAAAATCCGTGGGATTTAAGTTTGATTTTATGAATGTATCTTCTGTGTGTGTTTCATACAAAGTATTTAAGAAACACCAAAATTTAAGGGAAGAAATTTTGAGAATACACCCAAGTAGTAAAAGTCAGTTGACCCACTTGCGCAAATTTGCTTGTACACGAGCGGCCCACATCAGGCTTCCATAAACAGTTAATGATCAGTTAACCACTGTAATGCACCCACAGATGCTTGTAGCCCACACGATGCCTCTTGCAATTGGCCACATCTGGACCACTGTTCAGATGACGTCCGTGTAGCTGAATACAATCTGCCCACAAGCGGTCCCCATCTGCGTAACCAACTGTTNACCACTGTTCAGATGACGTCCGTGTAGCTGAATACAATCTGCCCACAAGCGGTCCCCATCTGCGTAACCAACTGTTCGCCAAACATGTCAGCACCATCAGTGGGTCATGTGTGGCAGCAGTGGCCCACTGACTTTCTGCTTCTAGTTTGCCGTAAGCAAACCATATGTCGTCAGCCAACTGTTGGCAAGCCAATTGTGGCCCANCTGACTTTCTGCTTCTAGTTTGCCGTAAGCAAACCATATGTCGTCAGCCAACTGTTGGCAAGCCAATTGTGGCCCAGCTATTGGCCATTTGTGGTCCACATAGAAGAAGCTTGCCATGCATTTTCGAAGCAGAAAAATAAGTTCGTTTCACCCATACAAAATTTATATTACATATTCATACATGTCATTTTCAGCACTATTTCACAATTGGTACATTTCTCTGGTAGAATTTGGAACCGAACTCGGTACCCTTTCGTTCACGCTAGCAACTATACTTTCATGAATTGATGTCAATCATTTTAAGTAAATCTGAATACTTTATGCACTTAAAAGTAGCAATATTACCTCTGCTCTAGACGCACTTAATGCTATTATCACAAGTGGAATTCGTGTATTTTGTTTGAAAGACTAGTATTTTCCCTTTGTTCTACTTTCAGGTAGAATTTAAAAAGCAAAATAACAAATTTTTTCACGTGTTATGCTTTGCAAATGTCCAGTCCAGAAACAACATTTTCCTATTGCTCGCAATGTCACATGATATGTTTCCTTCAGTCATGCATGAAATAAAAAGAAATTGAGTTCACATATGCTATTTGCTACTGCACAACAAGATATAGTCGGCATGCCATAAACGGCACACAAGTTGGCTGATAATGTTTCTTCAGTGTAAAGGAACAGTTAGCATTCCACGAAAGGGTCGCAAATATGCTGCGTTTATGTCCCCAGCAGTAAGAAACAGTTGGCATGCCATACGGTGACCCATTAGTATGCTACTAATACATCCGTGGCAGTAAGTAACAGATGATATACCATTAGTGGCCCACACGTTTGATGCTTGTATTTCCCCAGTAGTAAACAACGGTTGGCATGGCGTAAATGGCCCATAAACATGCTGCTAATATTTTACCAACAGTGAGTAACTGTTAACATTTCGTTTATCATCTGTTTCTGAGGCGTATGTTAAAATCTAACAATTACTGCGAGAGCATTGGCCCATATTACGATTATTAAAAATAATATTTACTGTCACTTTTGTTTATATGACCTGATTGCCAACCAAATTATAAATGCTGGCAGTTATAATCGCGAACAATTGGTACCACTGCCAATTGTTGGCCAACTGCTAACTGCTTGTTTTTTGCCACTTGAGAATTTTTTAAAGCTAATTTCATTTGTTTATTCAAGCTACTATGCTATGCTTTCAAACCACGTTACCAGCTTAACGTCTTCGGAAGCGCTCGGGAAGTGTTTGGAGAGCTAGGAGAAATCTACTCAGTACTTAACGGAATGAGGCCGTGAATAGCTGCCGTAAAATGTGAAGTACCGACAGGAGCATGGAAAGTACATGGCATATACACTTAAGAGATAAGTTTCGAAACCCATAACATTTTTATACCTGCGGAATTGGATTTCGCTTTTTTTATCGCCGAGTACATTTAAGCAATAAAAATAATACGAGTGACTTTTTTTTCAAATCATTCTTTTTCTGCACCAAGATTCATACTATAAGAGTGAATTGTTATAGGCGTATAGTGATCTGTATTAATCTTTCGCCGCACTAGAACTTTCGCACATGATAACAGTTCCGTCGTATTTAGTGGACTACAAAAAACGATAAACAAAAAGTGCTTTAAAATCCCGTTTAATTTTTTTGATGATGCAGTAGGTAATTTAAGAATGCTACAGTGTTATGAAATTCGCGTGGACAGGCTATTGCTTTCGTTATTACTTATTATTAGGCGTGTTTTGGCACCGAAAGGGAAATTCAAATCCTGCGTAATCCGGCTCAGCGAGCGGACTGGGCACTAATATGGCGCGGAGACCACATCCGCTCGCAATCCTGTTCCTTCCCCGGGCACTCCTCATTTCAATGGCAAACACGCCCCTCCCGGAGCTTTGCTGCGCTCAACTCGCATCCTATTACAACACTACCGCATCCACGCCACGCGTGATGTATAAGCTCGCAAGACAAAGTTAATTCCCGCTTGGGGTACAGTATTCAGCCTAGGAAAGCCGTACAATATCAGTCACCTATAGGTTGTTCACGATTATCTGAGCACTTTTAAAATAACTTTGAAAAATGTCACAGCACCTACCTACATGCATTTTAACCAGCACCCTCACTCCCCGTAAAGTCCGTAACGAAGGAGGGAAAGTATAGTTTCAGGTCTTAACGTTGAATGAAGAGTGTGGAGTAACCATTTATGATTGCTGAAATTATTTATTTCCTTTTCTGCCTTTTTAAAATGAAAATTTGTAAAATGTTAATTTTTTTATTAATTTGACAGTTCGAACTTGGCTGACGCATAGACAGAATTATGAGGCCCATTGCAATGCTAATATTGCATGTCGGGGAAGAATACGCAAAATGGATACAAGAAGATCTTAAGCAGAATCTTCAAAAGTGCTCACTGAACCGTGGAAAGCCTATACAACATGGACTAAAAATGACGTAGACCAGAGGTTTCTTAAAATTGGCGATTTCGCTAATCCCTTTCATATGCCTTCCCCTTTGTTGGACCTCCAATCATTCCTCTAACATATGCTGAAAATATTTTCAGCTATACAAACTACACTGGAAAGCCAAGAAAAGTGGTATAGGTGTGCGTATGCAAATAACAGAGGTATGGAACCAATCAGAGTAACGCGATGCTGTCGGTAGCACCTATATAAGACAACAAGCGTCTGGCAAAGATGCTAGATTTGTTACTTCTGCTACAATGGCAGGTTATCAAGATCACCTGCACCCATTCATGTCCATTGGGCATTCCGACGGACGTGGACGATTCCAGCAGGACAATACGACACCCCACACGTCGAGAGTTGCTACCGAGTGGCTCCAGGAACACTCTTCTGACTTTAGACACTTCCATTGGCCAACTAAATCACCATAAATGAACCTTATCGAGCATATCTGGGATGCCTTGAAACGTGCTGTTCAGATGAGATCTCCACCACCTCGCACTCCTCTGGATTTGTGGACTGCCCAGCAGGATTCATGGTGTGAATTGCCTCCTGCACACCTTCAGACAATAGTTGAGTCCATACCACGTCGTCTTGCGGCAATTATGCGTGCGCGCGGGGACCCTATACGATATTAGGCGTGTGCACCAGTTATTCGGCTCTTAAGTGTATTTATTTTTCACTACACTCTTTGTTACAATCTCAAGTTTAGTTTACAAGAAATGTACAGAGAACAGTTTCATTAATATTTAAAAAAACACCACAGCTACGGCCAAAAAACTACGTTTTAATTATAACTTTCGCAATTAAGTAAATTAAACAAGATTAAGTTTCACTTGTGAACACCTGACAACTTCTAGGACCCCTATGTGTCCGCGGACCAGTATAAGAATTTCTGAGGTTGACACATTTTCGTCTTTTCCAACCTCTCCTCCGACTCTGATTCGCCCATCGCCAATACAACTTTCAAAATCACGTGGACAATAGTTATGAACGGGTTTGTGCACATTTTCATTTTGAACTCACCCACTTTCTGATGTGAACAACATTTCTTTGAAAACGTTCAATATAATCTTGTTTCAAACACNGCATTTTGAACTCACCCACTTTCTGATGTGAACAACATTTCTTTGAAAACGTTCAATATAATCTTGTTTCAAACACTCTAGGTTAGAGGAAGTGTAAAAATACACTAAAGTTTGTGAAAAATGCAACACCATGTTGGATATATGTGATTGAAATGAATTGCATACCACAGATTAGGTACGTGACAAAACACAATTTATTAGGAATAAAGAAATGTACATGTTCTCTGTCCTCGAGAATTCAGTAAGATGTGAATCCCACACGTTCTGCAATCATAGCCCATCAACGTCGTGTCATGGAATCAAAGAGGATCTGGATAAGTTCCTGGGGAATCCCCATACATGCGGTTTGTATGCGAGTCAGTCCACAAAGCATCAACAGTGGCTGCTGAAGGCCCGTGACGAACTAGTCGCCGATAAATCAAATCCCAGACATGTTCGATAAGCGACATGTCAGATGAACGTGGAGGTCTGGGAAGCAGTGGTACACATCCTTCATTGACGAAGGCTTGCTCATTACTCGCCCCATGTCATTTCCTGCTGAAATATGACATGTGGAGTCGCCTGAAGGAGGGACAGTACCTCGGGCTCTAAAACCTCCCTGATATAGCGGTTGCTGTTCTGATTTCCCTCAATACGCAGGAGTCCGAGATAATATGTTGTATCCAATAGCACCGCAAACCATTACACTTGGCCTTTGCCCGCTATTCCGCTCCACAATAAAGGCTGCCAGATTGCAGTCACCACGGTAGCGTCCAGCAAGTATGCGGCCATCACTGTAGGACATTTTTAAACGGAACTCATCCGAAAACATCACATTTTGTCATTCAGCACGCCAGCGATGACGTTCACTTGCCCATTGCAGCCTGAGGCATTTGTGGTTTCTGGACAATGGAAGCCGACGCAATGGCATGCGTTCCACTAGTTCAGACCGCAGTTTACGGCGTCGAACCGTCGACGCAGACAGGTCCACAACCGTTGTAGTGCTCAAGTGTCAAGCCAACAATTGACAAGACTATACAGTCCGTTATGGCCATGCGGACAAGATGGTGGTCATCCCATGCTGTGGTTACGTTGCGTTGTCTAGTACCCGCTTGTCGCTGCGTACGACCCTCATCTATCCACTGGTTCCACACACGCATAATTGTCGTAGTAAAATGCCCTGTACGAGTCTAAATGTCACGGTATGACATACCTATTTCCTGGAGACCAATCGTTCTGCCCCATTCGAACTCTCTCGCATGCTGATATGTCACCCTTTGACGTTGACGAAGCATGCTGGCACTTGCTTTCACATAGTTTGACGGCTGTTCACTGACTGAGCTTGGCGTAACACTGTCTTTTCTGGGCCTACGTATTCGCCATCTCTCTGCAATCGGTATCACTTATTGCTGGTACACTGTTCTACGCACCCTCCCAGTTTGGATTCATTCGGACTATTCTTTGTGTGTGTTGCAATTTTCACAATAAATAGTGTATTTGAAAGCACGTGTTTATACAAAAACTATTCCAACGTGAAATCTCATCCGTGTTGTGACAATGCTACTGGCGGGAAAGCAGTTCAATGCTGGAACGCTGAGAGGGGCTTCTGCGAAAATTGCATGCACAAACCCCATTTCCTCTCTACGGCTGAAGAGGTACATATGTCCAATATTATAATTGCTAATAATTAAAAATTCTATATCATTCTTCCAAACTACCCAATATAAAAGTGAAAAGTTTGGTTAGAATTATTCTCTTCATAATTATATGCGTAACAAAACGTTTCAGTTTGATGCGCGCATTTATAATGATATATCCTATGCTTACATATATTATTAAATTTTTACAAATTTTTTCAGTATATGTTATTTTATGCAACTAAAATATATCCGCAAATTTTGTTTAATCACTGCCAAATTACTCTCACAACTTTCAGTGACGTGTTACTTCCAAAAAATATTTAAGAGTTAAGCCTATGCTTTGTCATTATTATTGAAATTATTTGATTTGAGAACTGTTACATCTTTACACTCAGAAATGATAGCAGCTATAAAACGAGACAGATATTACAATACAAAGATTATGTTTATTTTAATATCGTTTCACAAGAATGATTGCAGGAGGTATATTCGGTCCTAGAATATTTGGTGTTTTATTGTTTGAAACGAAGTGAAGAGAAACGGAAAGAAAAATCGTCAGATATATTTTGTTTTAGTTGTTTATCCCTGTGTCTAAAGCACGGGAGGTAATTATTTCTGGCTTCCCATCCGTGGTTGTTCGAATCCTCATCTAGTGAACCAGGACGAGTGTGTAGGTGGGCTGGAGCCTGCAAGCACATAACTCACTTGGCTGTTCATTAGTTCAGCAAAGGCGCTACACATAATGATTGGCGCGATGAAAAGGATATCATGAGGGGGGGGGGGGGGAGGATGGATGAGCAGTTCGTTTGGTGGAAGGTCTGGCGAGCCTTCATTGGGAATTTCGTGACTTTTGTAACGAAAAGTAATAATACGCTTGACACATCGACAGTGTGGCAGATGAAGCTGGGCAGTAATCACGAAGACGACTAGAATTCTTTCTTTTTTTCAGTGCGTAGTGGTTGGAGTGGATCAGAGAATGCGCATCTCGCTGGAAAACACAATATCAATTTCTTCATTATGCGAAGCACGTTATTATCAAACTGTGAATGTATTTTGTTTATTGATCCATGAGATATGGGAAATTACGAGCATATTTTCTGCCTATCACCGCCTTTTTACCATGCACGTACACAGACTAACTTTATACAATCTATAACAACGAGTGGTATGCCCGTAAATTTGGAAACAGCGTTATAAAATCAAAAAGTTTATAATTTATCAGATGCTGTTGGTAATCAAAAATATATTTCTCCACTGAATTAAATTAGTCCGTTGGAATATTTAACCATATACTACATTAATGAGCCTTTGCATTGACCATATGATCTCGGAAACATATGAATCAGTAACTGAGTATGTTTCAAAATGTTTAGGTCTTATGTTGTGCGGTTATGCACAATAGGGTTTCCATACGACTAGAGCTCCATGATTGCAATGGGCTGCAAACATTTGTATAATTATAAAGTCCTTCTACGCTAAGTCATGCCGGATGTTGTGCATTAACAATCACCCCTTTATCTGTCTTTTTTACATGAATGTGACGCTTAAATGTTGGCTAACATCGTTCAAGAAATTACGTTGCTAAACGTAAATTAACACGCTTAAACATTTCATGGTAGTCATTAAAAATAATTTATAGGTAATGTTATGTTTAATAAACCAAAAAAAAGGGCATGCACTCGTGTGGCACTGTTTTATAATTTTATAAATAATCTCACACTTTATTTATGAGACAGTGTTTTCGTACTTACCGTTATAATACTAAGGTTTGTAATTATATTATTTAAATTGCTAACCAAAGCTAACCTAAGCAATAGTGCGTACACAAGCATTTCAATTCAACATCTAAAAAGTTTGTACATGAAATGAAAATCAGTTTAAAAATAAAACAGTATCTGGCATATGGCTGAAAGTTGTTTTAACCAATTGCAAATTAAGCTTACCTAATAAGAGTTTACAGATATTATAATCTGATTTGGTAAAAAATATATATGTATAAAGAGATAAGTAAATGTAAAGCATCAATAATAATATAAATGCAATTTTCATATATAATTCATTTCTAACTTTTTTGAGGACGAATGGAAAATTGATAATAAAGAAAAAAAAAATTTTATTTTGTAAAGAAATGAGAATGGATGATTTTTGTGTGGCTTACTTAGGTTTTTTAAAAAAAATTTTGAAATATAGTTACATGTTTGGCTTTTTGAGACAATGTTTATTTGATGACTTGGAATTATGATTTACATTTTATTAATGTTTTAATACTGATGCAAATTTGACATCATAAATATGATGCACAAAGTTAGAATTCCCTGACTCCCAAGTGAATAGTTTTGAAAATTGCGGTTGTTGAAAAAATATATATTTTTTCTTATATACATATATATACATATGTATATATATATATATATATATAAATATAGGTACATAGTTAATGGCACAAAAACTATTTTTCTCTTCATAGGTATCCATAAAGGTTGATATTTCTGGCAATGCAATTAGCAATATTTTCATGAGCGGTAAAAGATAACACTTAAATTAGTTTTGCGAATAAAGACGTTTGGGAAAACTAAACTTCATGCAGATAACGTTAAACGATAGGTGTAATGTGAAAGTTAGAATACTTACGTTTAATTTTTCAACAATGTCACGCTTTTATGAGGGATATTTAACGACATCTCGCATGATACATTCCAGACAACCGACATAGGGTACTGATGTAAAAAGCCGGTATAATGCGTGACCACCCCGGACAGTAAAAATGGTAGAAACATGATTGTCCTTGTTTATATGAAATAATGAGGCTTATTTCCGCACAAAATCACCCAAAGTTCCTGGATTGTTCACGCAGTTACTGAACACCCAGAAGTATGACGCCAATATGAGTCCTAGTCAAGTTCGATAGTATTGAGACAAGGGAACGTAAATGGTAAAACGAGTACCCGGATAGTTGCAGGCCAACGTGGCTGAAAATTGCCATTCACGGCAGAAAATGTGCGAATGTTGAACATCAGAAATTCTTGACGTACTCTTGAAGGATAACGTCGGTGTTCACAGGGCATGTTACAGAGCCACTATGAATGACAAGCAGGAGTGTCATGAGCTCGGTGTAATTCACTAGAGACGATGATGCAGCCGCCTCCTTAATGAAAGCCTTGTATTATTTCAGCTGAGAGAGTTTATATTCTCCCGTTCTTCCCATGTGTATGCACGCTGGTAATCCCTGTTACTTCTGACCCAGATGGCTCGTAAGCTTGCAGTAAACTTGCAATTTGACTTGAAATTGCGTCTCCGTGCAAGCTTTGAATCAAGACAAATTTATTTCTAATGGCAAGCTTGCAGATAGCTCCAATTTTACTCGCATTTTACCTAGGTAAGCTTGCAGCAAATTAAAAGCTCGACATATAGACTAGATAGCTTAAATCAAGATTAATTTAAGTGTTCTGCTGGAAGCTTGTTGCAAACTTAACATCAGTGCGTAAAACTAATAAAGAAATTTTTGTGGCAAAATTGAATGAGAACCATCTTGCAGACCTACTGGCATACAATCCCATTCGACGAAAACTTGGGTTCTCCAGACGGTATGTATGNGAACATCAGAAATTCTTGACGTACTCTTGAAGGATAACGTCGGTGTTCACAGGGCATGTTACAGAGCCACTATGAATGACAAGCAGGAGTGTCATGAGCTCGGTGTAATTCACTAGAGACGATGATGCAGCCGCCTCCTTAATGAAAGCCTTGTATTATTTCAGCTGAGAGAGTTTATATTCTCCCGTTCTTCCCATGTGTATGCACGCTGGTAATCCCTGTTACTTCTGACCC